>OMLC01022974.1:1503-15248 GCA_900302585.1 Regalecus glesne | reverse complement strand
ACGTGTCACAATTAGTCCCATGACTGTGAGGTTGCACACAAACTTAGATGGAGCTCGTGGGGGGGAATTAAGACCAAATGCACTTCCTGACACCCCACAGAGGGTTCGAAACCTCTGCCTCTGGCTCATCAGTTCCCAAACTAAGCTCTCTAACCACTGGAGCACACACACCTGGGTAACACATCCGCAGCAGTGAATAGCAGTAAGCAAGATGGAGGAAACCAGTCAGCAGATAAGCTAATGGCTGTGTAAGATGCGAGGAGGACAGACACAAAGAGGAGTGGGGGAACCCATGCATCAGTACAACATCTCAAACACTGCAGTGGCTCGACACCAATCTCTTCTCATCCTTCTGAAAGGGCAGGTCTTCTCAGGAAGCCGGCTTAGCACTACCGTCACTTCCAGACGACCTGTTTCCAGTCCTCAGGTCCCAACGCACTGTGGGAAGCCGGCGATGTTGGAATTCCGGGATTCCTAAGTTACCCCTTCATGATGACAGTGAGCGGAACCCCTCACTTCCCGAATCCCGAAACCACTTCCTCCTCGTCTCACCTCTCCTTTTGTACACCAAGACACCGATGTCTCCACTTCAATTTCTCTTTACCATCAACCCCCCCCCCACGTCACCCAGTCTCGTGTCCCACCTACAGATGGCCTCCTCATTTCAGAGCGTCTGGTTCCGTGATCCTCAGGTCTCGGGGTCATAGGTGGAGGTCTGTCCTGCAGTGGGATTGTTAAGCTCACTGTCACACAGCTCACTGACTCACAAACAACTCGTGACCCAGTCGCCTAAACAGCTTTTTTCTACCAGCTGTTTCCTCCCTTGTTGTGGAGTCATATCTCACAAACCCCATTTTCTAAATCAGAGCTTAGAGCTGGGGTCAACCCTGAAAACCCTAACCCAGGCCACCAGCGCTTCCTCACCCCTCTGACAGACTTTCATTGCAACTCATTGGAAGGCCTACTTGAACTTACTCAACCAATCCTATCACTGGGGTTAAGGATGTCACGTGTGCCAAATCGGACCAGATCAACTGCTCATTGGTTGGTTGAGCACAAGTGGTCCAGCCTACGTGGGGTCGCAGAGATGATCCCCAGGAAAGGGTTGGAAACGGCGTATTAAATCATCCCTTGTTGAAAATTGACACTCTAGATTCCCCCGCAAATAGCGTCGACCTCTCCTAAACCTCTGCCCCCTCCACACACCCCTCATCTCTGTTCTGTGTCACAACGGTCCTTTCAACCATTTAACCTTTGACCTGATTATTGACTGTTAGTTTAGCCACCTGTTTCCCTCCCTGTCCCGGGAGTTTACGCTCATGTATCTGCCTGAATTATGTCCTTCTAAAACTTTGGCTTGCTCTTCCTCCGTGCGGGCTGCGGCCTCCTCTTTTTTTCAGCCTCTTGCCCTCAGATTCACTCCCTCAGCTGAATGTGCTGTTCCAGGCTATATCCTGTTTTCCCCTTTATGCCTTTCAAGTGAAACTTCTTCATCTCACTTCCCACCTTTGGACGTTATCCTTTTTCCCATTCTGCTGCCCTTTTCCGTCTCTTCGGGTCTCCCGGCACGGGATTTGTTGGACGCTATCCATTTCAATGGCCTGGTCAACAGACAACCGCATCCTTCTCCTCGGTCAAGGCCCCCCCCCAGCCCCTCCAGCTGCCTTGGCATACTGGTGACTGCCAGTCTGAACAAGGCACTTTCTTGGCATCTGATGTTAGCTTGATCCATCAAAGGGGAGACTTCAGAATCAGGAATAATGATCCAATATTCCAGGCTCTCTAAAGTTACTTGCCAAGAGAAATTTCCACTTATCCAGGCAGGTATTCCACAGATCTTAGTGTGATTGCAAACAGCCTGTGTGTATTTGTGTGTGCATAGTTGGAGTGCCTACGAGGCTCAGTGGGTCTGAAGTCACGGTCACCATACCGCCAAGCTCTCTACTCTCGTGTAACGGAGGTCGCACGGCGCACAGACATGCTGTAAATCTCATCCACTCACAGGCAAGGGAGGGGACTCGTTGGCAAGGTTACAATGAAAAATGCTGGCCACACATCTGGTATGAGGACGGTATGGAGGTAGGTGTGTGTCATTGTTGTGCTGCGTTTCAGGGCAACACCGATTCAAAGCTAGATAAATGGGCAGCAAACGGCCGTCCGCGAGGCCTCCGCGTCAAGCTAAGCCTCCTTCCTTTGCGCTCGCTAGACGTGACAGGACGCGCTGATTTAGCCTCCGGGTTGTGCAAGGTCAGGATCAGCTGTAGGGCTGAGCTCACACGGGTGCAGAGGAAGAGCTTTGATCCGCCTCTTCATCTGGACGCACGTTCAGCAGGGGGAATGTTTCATCACTCATGTGCGGCGGTAGAGCGCAGGCCTGGGGATCAGGCCGAGTGGGTTCGTAGCCTGCCGCGGAGGCTCTGTAGTCGCGAGGCATTCATTGTAGAGTGCTTCGGGAGGTCTCTAGACTAGAAAAGCGCTTTCAGCTGACTGCAGGTGTCTCCGCCCGTATACACAGCACGGTTGGATAAGGACCAAAGCCAACGATCCCAATAGTGCCCGTGGTCAAGGTTAATGTTCACACATGAGACAGGGTGTTGTCTTCAGTTGTTCGGCCACTACACGGTTCATAAGGGTGGGGATGCACGGTGGCCGAGCAGTTAGCACTGTCGACTCGCAGCAAGAAGGTCCCGGGATCGAAACCCGTCCCAGGTCCGTTCTGTGTGGAGTTTGCATGTTCTCCCCATGTCTGCTCTGGTTTCCTCCCACCATCATAAAGACATGTATGTTAGGGTTGATACTCCTGCCTGGGCCCCTGACCAAGGCAATAGGAAAAAGAACTGGAGTTGGTCCCCGGGCGCTGCAGCTGCTCACTGCTCCTATACAACAGGGGTGAATGCAGAGAACACATTGTGTTTGTATGTATGTTCGATGACTAACGGATGAAGCTTCTAAGCTTCGCTATGTGCAGTCATTTGAGACTGAACAGGTCACTCGGAGGGGTGATGAAACATTTCTCCCACCAAACGTTGTGTCCAGATGAACCGGTTCAACTCTAGCTCCGGTTGCAGGGCAGTTGTCTAGTAATCGGAGATTGATGGTTCGATTCCCGGCCTCTGCAGAAAGCGTGTTGAGGTGTCCTTGAGCAAGACACTGAACTCATAACTGCTCTGTAGATGCTTGGTCAAGTGACTAATAAGTCAACCTTTCTGTTTCTGCGATTTGCTCACCTGAACTACTGAGCATACGTCAAGACGTCGACTGATTTCATAACCAGGCTGGAACCATTACACCGTCAAACAGCAGAAAGTGTCCTTAATGCTCCACTGTGTGCTGCTCAGCGTGACTACAGCTCTGATCGCGCTCCTGCCACCGCACATGTAACGGAAGCCACTGGCCAAGCTGTTGCATAAGCTCTGGAGCCACATGAAGAAGTCAGCCTGGAAATGAAAATGACTGAAAATCACTCTGGTCACTTCCACAGAATCATGCAACTCTTCCTAGTACAGACTCTCAGCCAAGTGCAGTACAACAGCTCTTCAGCATCCTGCTCTCTCTCCAAGTCGGTATTGTTGCCGCATGGAGCGCCAGCAAATCAAAACCTGAAGCAGCGCGGAGACGTGTGCGTGCAAACTGTTCAAGAGCTATTCTGGTGAAAAGCACAAATCTGGAGCTATCTGGACGGTTCGGGGGCAGTCGGGGTGCGTATTAGCGATTGCTCTGGGCACTTCGGGACACTTTGACACGCCTCCAGCAGGAGCTGGAGATCGAACCACCAACCTTCCGATAATGAGGCGACCTCCCTACCTCCTGAGCTATGCCAACCCGTGATGAAATCAGGGCATAGACCCTTTGTTCAGTCGAAGCAGGGGTAAAAGGGGCTATTCCTTTGAATGAATTAAATTCAACGCAATTATTGAGCTGTCTTGTAATCAGAGGGCCGTTGGTTCGATCCCCTGTTACTTCAGAACCTGTGTTGAAGTGTCCTTGAGCAAGACAACAAACCCCTAAGTGCTCCCCGGGTGCTTCAGCTGGCCACTACTCCTACACAATAGGGTGGGTTAGACGCAGAAGACGCATTTCATTGCCAGAACACATGAGTGAACATAGTGGCCTTCCTTTCCTTGACACATGCATCAATTTGTACATTTATCCAGAAGGCCTACGTGTGTTCTTCGGTTTAGAGCACGTCAAAATGTTGACCTTGTGCCGTCGTATTTTCCAGCTCCCCTGAACGTTGAAGGAGAGAGAAAAAAAAGTCTGAAGTCATTAACATCCCCTCATGCTTACCTACGAAAGTATCGCGACTATAAAAGCAGCATTGTCTGAATTCTCCCACAGCAATCCATAAACCAAAACATCAAATCATTCCCAAATGTGGAGAGACACCCCCCCCTGCCCCCTCGAGCCGCCAGGCTGACGTCACACTCGACAGTATGGTATGGTTCTGATCATGTCACGTGACAATGAGAACCATCGGCTCCTGGAGGACGCACAAGAATTCCAAACATGTTCGACTGCAGTGAGTCAGGACGCTCCGGGCCGTGCACTCATTCACCTTGCTCAGCCTACACACCGCAGGACTAACCCAATAGTGTCAGATAGAGAAGAAACGGGTTTTCATCTCCTTGTCGAGATTTGTTATTACCGTCCTCTGTCATGGGGGGGGCTGGGGTGTTATGGGAACTTCTCGAGCCGAGCACACGGCTTTTATTGACTCCAACAAAACATATAGGCAGTCAAAAGTCATTCTGCAAAGCACAAACACTGCCCTGACTTCAGCTCTGCTGTGATACAGGTGAGGGATCTCAGCCAGGAGGCATCCGCCCCACACCCCCACAATGTGGGCGGGGGCTGATCACGACACGTGGAACTGGACCCCTCAGTTTATGTGCAGCGAGAAATGATGTCCCCCTCTGCTTTACAAAGTACTAGTTTCACATTCCTCCATCTTATTGAAGGGTCCAATTTCTAACCGTAAAACGCATCAACCATTCAATCCCCTCAAAAATTCCCACAATGCAACTGAATATGCAACATCTGACACATGTTGTACACTACTTTAGACCAACACACCACATGAAGGGATGATCCGGTACCGCGCTTTCTCCTGCTTATGGTCAGGAACGTCTGTCAGTTCAATGGTGTCCCGCAGCACGACTGTCCGGCTTGTTAGCAGAGGCCTGATCATGAAGTCAGATCACGACACAGCTGTGTTTGACTGCCAACACCTGGCAGGCACTCTGCTGGTGCAACAGAGCCACTCCAGGATCGCTACCTCCGGCCAGCTCACCAAACACCACTCACTGCCACACCGTCTAAAGCTGCATGTGACCCCTTTTTATGGTGGATGTTAACATGTAGTTTTGATTGATAATGCAGCTGGGCTGCTCCAGGTCCAGCGACACATTTAGCTTAGCTTGAAACCCTTTGCAATCTCCTGTTGTAATGACTGGCGTACACCTAGGAGAGATGTTTGTGTTGCACAGGAAGTGACGCGTTTTAGCTAACATCCCGTTACCCTTAGTAGACGCACCAATTTGATACTGCTATTCTTCCAATTTGATCTTCGTTTGTTGATATAGTCCATAATGAATAGTGATAAAAAAATGTTCCTACCATTCCATTGTGACAACCAAAGATGGCAAACGCCGTAGTCTTTACTGAAGTGAGTGATTGATTCCCACACGGCCAAGGCCGGTGGATTGTGTTCTCTGCATTTAACCCATCCTATTGTATAGGAGCAGGGAGAACAACTACAGCATGATGCTCGGGGAACAGTTAGGGTTCAGTGTCTTAGTGGACCTCAAGGTTCACAGTGACACAGTGGTTAGCACTGTTGTCTCACAGCGAGAGGGTCCTGGGTTCAAATCCCAGTCCGTCTGTGTGGAGTTCGCATGGGTTCACTCTGGCTTCATCCCTCCATCAAAAACAAAGACATGCAGGCACAGCAGATGTCAATTAGCCTGAGGCTATAATCTGGTGTGGTGCATCAAACGGCGACAATGGTCTCTTAAAAAAAAGAAAAAAGGAAATTCTCCCTTCAAACCAACTGCATGTGGATGAGAACACACGAGACACATACAAACGCACACAGGAACACTCTCACTACGATAGGACCCTCTAAATCCTTAAACGCAGATTGGAAATTTTTCCAGCTCTAATGATGCCAATTTAACATTACAGAAAAAGAGCTGTAGTGGAAGGTAGAGCCACAGGCACCATAACCACAAACAGATGGGCTTGCTGCCATTGAACCTAATTGATGGAGGAATGGAAATAATTTGGCCCTCACCAATCAGAGGAAATAGTGTATAGCCCTCCCCTGACACCCCTGCTCTGATTAAATAGTACTTGCTGTGTACAGTATAGCTCCTTAGTTGGTCCTTGCCTCTATTATAATGCCACTGGAGCTGACCTCGCAATTACAGAGTTGGAGCTGTAATTGTGCATTAACTTGTCATGTTTTTCCATTTGGGGACAGTAATCAAGGTAAGGAGTTCATGTCTGTGTATCAGGACAAGATCTTTGTCTCAACGTGTAATTGATATGACTTTGATGCTTGTAGGCACTGCCGTTAAGGGTTTCTCATTCTGTTGCCTGCTTCTATCAGACTAGCAGTCTGTTGAGTGCTTTAAGTCTAAACTTGAAACTCATCCTTTTGCCTTAACCTACTGCACCCTGGGTGGGTTTCTGTCTCGATGAGTTTACTAAGCACTGTTCTGCTATTGAGATTATAGATTGTGGAGCATGTGTTATTGACAATATCCACACCGACTCTCACATCTTTTCTCCCACTGGATGATGTCTTCTTTCTCTTTTTTAAGTATTTTAACTGGGAGGAGCCTGGGAGACTTGGGCCGGGAGCCCTTCCTGGTGCACTGTGGCGGGTCAGGCCCGTGACACCTGGTTCGTCATGTCCTGGAGTGTGTGCTCCGACGGTGAGGTACTGTCCCTCCAAAGTTCATCATCCATCAATGCATTCTCAGCCACTTGTCTGGGGCCGGGTCACGGGGTCACCCTGGGGCCTATCCTAGCACTCATTGGGCGAGGGGTGAAGAAATACCGTGGACATGTTGTCATTCCATCTCAGGGCTTGAACAGCTAGGGGGGTTCAGAGCTCAAGGGGATTAAACTGAAATTTGTGAGAACGGGCGATACAAATACAATGGACCCGTCTCGCCACATTCTCTTTTTTCTTGCCAGTGGATAAATGAATGCATCTTGCATGAAGTTCCTAATCAACAGACGCCCAGATCTCTGGTCGAGGAAGGGCTCGCTGACCTTTGTGGCAGAGGGGAGTGGGGACAGTAACATGCAAGGGCTGTTACACAAGTTATCCAGCCAGATGGAACAGAAGGATCTGCCACAGTCATTTCCCCCAAAAGAGGGCTCTCGTGCTTGATGTTGGCATTGTCTGTCTACCCGCCAGCATCCCAATGTAAGTCATTAAATCAATGCAAAAGGTTCAAGAGTCTCCGTCTCTCTCTCTCTCTCTCTCTCTCTAGAAGTGATAAACTGGAAACTCGTGTAACATGAAGACTACATGTCACATGATGCATCATAGGGAAAGACATGATAAACGTCTGACTTCGGTCCTGGCCTTACAACACACATTCACCAGCGGCTGAACGCTACAATGAGAAGTCAAGACGACGAAGACAAAGCGAGGCGTTCAGATTGAATCAAGTGCATTCCGTTCAGGCAGCGTCCATGCCCGGAGAGCGGGGCTGGAGTGAGGAGAAGTGGAGGATTCAGTGTTTTGGATGAATATGTGGCCGTGCAGACAAAAAGAATCCTTACTAGCCAGAGGCATGTTTGCAGAGTTCTGGAGTCCGCTCCATTCTGTCTGCAGTGCCCGCGTCGGCTCCACGGCCGTAAACACCGACAGAGCTGCAATCAATCAGCTCTTGGGGCTGTAAACAGTGCGAGCAGCCGTGGGAGATGGAGGAGGCTGATGTATGTGTACAGTCGGCGTGATCGCCTCGTAATCTGTGTTGACTGCACGGTGCAGAAACGTACAAAATAATAGTCCCACAGCGATATGCCGCACAATGCTTTGACACAGCTGTGTGGAGAACGACGACACATCTCCGGACAGCGGAGTGAAATAAGAGTGTTAACATTCACTATGGGTCTCAGTGGGGCTGGGGGGGGCTCAAGCAGCTCTAAAGAGGAGTTCCTGTAAATACTGATCAAAACAAACAGCATCTGGGCCGGCATAGCTCAGGAGGTGGGGCGGTCATCCAGTGATCGGAAGATCGGTGGTTCGATCCCCGGTTCCTTCAGAAAGCATGTTGAAGTGTCCTCGAGCAAGACACTGAAACCCTGACTGCTTGTGACAACAGATGAAAATCATCGTGGTGGCAACAGCTGGTTTATTGATATTCTAAATGTTCATCAATATGCGCTGTCCTTATTAAGGAGATTATCATTACTATTACTATTATCATTATTCAACAAGAACAGCTGATGGAGGTCTCGGCTTCAGTAGGGGCGACATAGTTCAGGAAGTAGGGCGGGGTCACCACAGGGGATTTGACTGTTTTCCCAGTAGTATCCTGTGGGGGTACAGCATGGAAATTGATGCCAACTTGGACCTCCAGAG
Organism: Regalecus glesne; assembly: GCA_900302585.1. Classification (NCBI taxonomy): domain Eukaryota; kingdom Metazoa; phylum Chordata; class Actinopteri; order Lampriformes; family Regalecidae; genus Regalecus; species Regalecus glesne. The sequence goes on along the minus strand of OMLC01022974.1, from coordinate 6,643 downwards.
ATCCCATATGGAGCCTTGACAGACATGGTAGAGGTCTTGGTCTTGTCTACCCACTGGATGAGTCGGCAAAATTTTAAGGCGGACCCCCTTCCTGACTCCACCACCAACACAATGGATAGGGGCACTGGTGAAGCGCCGGAGGCCATCCCAGTATTCTCAGACTTGCACCCATGCCCGTCTTCATGGGCCTGCCCCTCACTGCTCCTGCAAAACAGGATGGGTGATCTGGAAAGAACCAGCAGCCTTGTCATGTGGCAGTAAAACAAGTCTTCCCCGATGTGTCTTCAGCATCACGCAACATGTTGGCTGTGCGAGAGGAGCAGACTGCAGAGCATCCTAAGGTGAAGCAGGGACAGGCTGAGGCAGGAGGCTGAAGACAAGAGTGGCGAAACAGTCGCTCGGAGACAGGAAAGGTCGAGGATTTGATGAAACACAGAGGGAAAGTCAGAATGATCCAGAGAAGACGTGGGGGACGACATGAAATGCGTGGCTATAGGCCTTGTTTCTCAACTCCTTATCGTTGCGCCATTGTCCATGAAACTCTACACCTCCTCCATCAGCTGTAGAGCACATGGTGGTCAAGCTAGCAGTGATCTGAGAAGAGAGATGCCTTTCATTAAAACATCAAAGGGTGTGTATCATTCCCTGAACCTGAGCGCTTCACTTGTTGCATTGCATGCCTTATTAGATGAGTTCAAGCTAATCCAACTGTAACCAATTGTGGGTTACTGTTCACGCTAATTACTCCATCAGAAGGGTTCGGTCTCCGCTGTTCTTGCCCAAGCTTCACATCAGGAAGTTAGAGGTCACACTTAACCAGGATCGCGCCATCCTACACGAGCTGGAATGATGTTAAAATACGTGCACGCACACACACACACACACACACACACACAAATGCACACCCATACCCACACAGAGCCACCAACCAACCAAATCCCAGCCCCCCAGCAGCTTGACCCACATCCCTACTGCTACTTTCCCAGAGCCTGGGAAAGATTAATCCACAATAACGGTAAAATGGAGTTGTCACTAGAGATTTGAGCTAATACTCATACGTCCGCTCCCCGCTGTGTCCCTGTGCTCCATGCATGTGCTCCCGTCAGGTCTGGGGCAATCAGAGCAGAACTATGTGGGGAATGCCATCCCTGTGCAAAGTCAGACACACGTGGCAGAGGGCTGAGTGAGGGGAGGAACTGCACGTTAGAGGGTGAGGATCACACTTCACGCCCCGATGAATGTTTGTTCAAGCCAGGATCATTTATAAAAGCAAGCCTGAGATGGAAAAGACGATTACAACTTAGTTTCCAATGGGATGCACCCATGGCACTCCAAGTAGTCCAGACTCTCTCTCTCTTTCTCCCTCCACTATGCAACCCCCCCACTCGGCTATGGAGAAGTGCCATCCAGCTATCTCTCAACATCATCCTTCATCTGTTTCTTAGTCCCGGTCTGACCTGATTGGCCCATGGTAGAGAAAGTGCAGGGCCCAAATTTCACACATAATAATCTCATTTTACAGCCTCCACCCCGGGGTCAGCTCAGAGGAAGAGCCAGGCCAGCTCTGGAGGGTGGAGGTACACTCACATGGTGTCCCACAGTATGCTTGTGAGTGTGTGTATTTGTGTAAAAGGGCCTCTCCTGAGAATGGGTACTGGGCCATGGAATAACTGGCTTTCTCAGTGCAGTAAGAAAACAGGGGGGAGGACTTAAGAGTCGACATTCCAGAATGGTCGATGCATGTTTGTGTGTTTTGCGAGTGGGTACACAGCACCACATATAATGTGGTCTTCATTCTATCACCGAGCAAGTCAGCTGGGGGAAGTGAGAGACCCTGGGGGTCAGATGTTGCACATTCAGGTCAATAGAAACATCCATGAAGCAGACTACAGCACACACACACACACACACACACACACATGATGGGGGCTCAGGGGATAACACTGTTGCCTCACAGCAAGAAGCTCCTGGGTTCGAATCCTGTACTGCGCCCTTTCTGTGTGGAGTGTGCATAGTCTCCCCGTGTCCCTTTCCTCCAGGGGCTCCATTTTCCCTTTACCATCTATTAGACATGCAGCGACGGCCGATGCAAGTTAGCTTGAAGCTATAATCTGGTGCACAGCATCAAACAGTGACGATAATGTAAAAAGCTGCACATGGTCCCTTATGGAAACCACACAGCCGGCCAGGTTTCTCAAAGCATCGGCCCCGATAAGCTTCATCATTCATTCCGTCAGCCTGTCTAAGGCATAGGTACCTGGCATATGTATGTATGTGGGGCAGCCACACCAAGGTTCTGCGTCCGCATTAGCCACCACTGTCAGAATGCTGTGGTAGAAAAACCTCTGGAATGTGAAACCCGTCACTACAGTTGGACCTATGGAGAAACCGAGATGGTACACATGACCCCGAAACTTGTTCATAGACACAACAGTTGCAGTATCAGTAGCTCCTCACAGTGACCTCTACACATTTAACATGCCCTGAACCTCTGGCTGCCAGTCCCTCAGTGTGCGGTAATGACACCGTGTAGGTTACATACGCTCACATCGCAGAGATCACATACCAAATACACACAACAGCTGTTGCCACTGCCTCTGGTCAGTACATACCCTACGGGCATGTCTCCACACCCGGGGTACTTACCGAGTGGCTGCCTGCCTGCACGCACACAGACCGACACACAGGTTTCAAGGGAGCCTCCGACACAGACACGATCAACCATCCATGTCCTACCATCAGTGTTGGGAAGGTTACTTTTGAAATGTGAGGGGTCACAGATTACTAGCTACCTTGTGAAAATGTAACATAAGAGATTACATTTGACTACTTTCCAAAAAATAAAATTTTAAACAGGGCAGTAAGGTTGATAAATGGGGCATCACAGCTCAGGAGGTAGGGTGGTTGTCTAGTGATCAGATGATTGGTAATTTGATTCCCAGTCCCTGCAGAAAGTGTGTCGAAGCGTCTTTGAGCAGGGCACTGAACTGATGAAATAGTGACCAGTCCAGGGTGTTTCCTGGCCTTTTGCATCAATGAGCACTTGGTTAGGATCTAGTATGACCCTGCGACCCATCTTCAGATAAGTGGTTGATGATGGACGGACGGAGGGATGGATGTTTAGATTTCAAAGCACAGCCACCAAACAAATGATCTTTTCACTGGAAGCTCATTGTAATCATCACCATTCGAAGTCTTAACTGATCCAATTACACATAATTTTCCTCAGTAACGGCAATGAATTACAACAACCTTCCTATGAGACACCATTACATGTAGCTAGTCACTCCCCCGCACCGCCAAGCGCCACCATCCCCTCACAAACAGGGAAAGAGAATGTGGCTTTTATAGCACTGTTGGGAATGTAACCATACCTTCCAGCTGGATCCACGTTGCTAAATCAACCTCATACAGCTTTGTGTAAGTGTGGAAGCCAGAGCATGAAGTTAGTTTATAGGAGGGCTATGGACTCGAGGAGATCAAGATGGCAGCATAATCCTTCAGATGATGTGGAACTAGCAAAAGTTAAACTCCTATTAATAAAGTCAGTCTTCCCATGCATGAGAGCAAGGAAACAAGACCTACATTGAGCCTGATCCTCAAGGTAATGACCCCCCCCAAAAAAAAACAACACGCATTTACCAGCTAATGAACAACAAATATTGCAAAACTACTAATTCAGATAATGAGTCTACTATTATATAATGCTGACATGGATGACTGGCGAAAAGTAATGGGCGGCATAGCTCAGTGGGTAGGGCGGTAAGGACCCACACGGGGGTTACCGCAAAGGTCCAGGTGGGTTGGGAGATGTCACAGTAAATGTGTAGTATGACTTCAAGATATCAACAGGGAACTGGACCAGTGAGTCTCTGTGTGTGTGTGTGTGTGTGTGTGTGTGTGTTATTTACTTGCCTCATAGATGTTTTCTTTTAATAAAGAAAAAAGTCATTAGCCTCCCCCAGAGGAGTGACAGTAAGGATTTAGCCCCTCACCCGGCCTGTTAAAAAGACCTGAAAATCTCCCCCTTGTATAGGGCAGGATATTAAATATCTCTACCACAGCAATCACAGAACATGTGCCAACCTAACACGTGCATGTGTGAACTGGGAAAGAAACACACACACACACACATACGTGCACATGCGCATTTTTGTACGGTTTGGATTAAGTGACCCCCCCCAATACACTGGAAACCTATAAAGTCTCCTTGCAGTTCTTGGCCACAGGCTTTGTGCGTGTGGTGGCACTGGACATGTCTCTTAAGGCATCACTGTCACCACTTAGCACCCCAGCACGGCTTTTTGTTTTTAAAACCAACCTACAGTATAAGGAGTAAATGAAATGATACTTAGCTGAACTTGTTAGGGATTCCCTGTCTGATCCAGAATTTTGTTTTAAGCGTTTGGGCGTCAGCAGCTTTTCCCAAAGGGGGAAAAGGGCTTTAGTGCCCCACATGCCTATATTGGATATACTGCTTTATTACTTCTTGCTCCCTATTACTAAACCACTAATGCCCTAGACTTACAAAGGGTAGGGGTCTCTTCACGCTAACCCGAAACAAATACATGCCGAACACGCTCACATGCCCTGGCAAGAGACAGGGGTCCCCCCTGACCGTGTGAAACAACTGTGGAAAAAAGTTGGACCCTAAATTGGGAGGGTGTGACGATCACTGATTTGCCAATAATTCCATTGCTTTTATGGGACTGAGAACTGCCAAGAGTAAAAAAACAGCTGAAAACACAACCTTCAAAGTATCAAACAGGGTGTGAGGGAATCAGATGGAGGGATGTAAACATAAAAGCAGGCGTAGGAAACAAACAAACACTTTACACAGGGTGAGCATCCAACAAACACAGATGGACTGACAAAGAAAGAATGAAATACTGTAAGAAACAAACCCATCCATCCATCGTCAACCACTTATCCAAAGTCAGGTTGTAGAGTCACGCTCCAAACGGTCCCAGTGCTCATTGGGCAAAAGACCAGGAAATACCCTGGACAGGTCACCATTTCCTTACAGAGCTTGAAATGATAGGGTTCTGTGTTTTGCTCAAGGACATTTCAAAATGCTTTCTGAAGTAACTGGGGAGTGAACCACCAATCTTCCAATTACTAGATGACCGTCAATATATAT
>OMLC01022940.1:1628-30237 GCA_900302585.1 Regalecus glesne | reverse complement strand
CCCCCCCCCCCCCAGTTACTCCGTGTGGCCACAAGGAGGCCTGGGAGACTCTTGGCGAAGGAGAGGCCCTGCACTGGCGAAGTAAGACTTATGCACTGGGCTGCTTCCTTGTTCACCGCAGGGGCTAGCCAGTGGCAGAGAGCTGTAAGCAAGAGGTTAGAAAGCAGGCGAGCGGTAAGCAAGCATGCATCCTCCCTCTGACTACTGCACTGGATGCATCAAATGACTGTGTGTGAGTTGTGTGTACACAAACACGCACACACGGAGCGAGAGACCACTCTCTTCTAATTAACCAAAGGGAATCATGAAATCATCCTGTCAAAGGAAGCCAGGGCACATTTTGGATGGCGTACAAAAGCGATGTCTCCTCCAGTCATATCTTATCCTTAATTATAGTGCTTTGGTGATATGGGCTGTTTTCATAAGGCCAAACAGGCTTGGCTCAAACAAGCTGCAGTGTTCACAGACTAGACATATGGTTGTGTGTAATCACTGCAAGGTTCTAGCAAAGGACAAATAAAAGAAGCCTTGGCAAAAACCCCTCAACACAAACAAAACACTTCTCTCCCATGCAGTAGTTATATGGGTTGTGGTTTTATATTGGATCACAGTCAATCCAGGTTTACGTATTTCCTGAAATACAATTTCTCATGTTCATTTTAAAGGGACAGCAGTCAAACGCCAGTGTATACAGCATGTACTGACAGGGACGTTTAGCGATGGTGTGAATCCATACAGGTGTCTTTATCTCTCTCACCTGTTCCTGCTGCCTTAGCAATCATACCGGCCGCAGGCTGACATTGACGTTGTGATGTTACTGACCTCCCACCACCCCATTTGTTTCACCCGCCAGTGTCTGATGTAGTGATATGCCTATGTCTGCTTTATCAGTCCAGGGCCGTCCCCTGCCGTCTTCTCCACCTTTACAACCTCACAAAGGGGCCTTGAGGCACCCACCCTGCAACCACAAACCCAGTCTGATCTCTTGGTCTAACACGGTTGTCATAATTAGTGTCATGTCACGTTGCGCTCTGCCATATCCAGCAGATCTCGGGATGAGGCCTGGAAAATGAAGTGCTCTTCTAGGCCTTGTGGTTCCCTAACTGTGCTTCCCCTTTTCCCTATTAAGCCCGGCCATCATCCTGTCAAGCTATAAGCCGAGGAAGTCTGCCTAAGCAGACGCTTCATTTGTCTTGTTTTGTCATTAGCTTGGTGACCACGGAGTGACCCACAAAAACATGCCCTCTTATCGATTTAATGTCGCTCGCCACATGGCAGTGATGTACAGCACGAGAGCCCACGTTTTCAGTTAAACATCTGAAAAGACTCTGCATTGCAACGTATGTCACAAATTGACAAAATACAATGGACACTGCGCTGACAAGAAGGACTGATGGCATTTGATGTAATGTGCCTTCAGTGCTTGGAGAACTCGACAGATACGCGAGGCACGCTGCCTTCAGGGATACACTCTTGGATGGAGTGTTGACTCTATGCACGGCATTAGGGGCTAAGCCATTACTACAAACTACCTTGCTGATGGAAAAGAGGAGGTGACAGAACTCAGGTAAGGTGGTTGTCTAGTCATCAAAAGATTGGTGGTTTGATCTCCAGCCCCTTCGGAAATTGTGTCAAAGTATCGTTGAGCAAGACACTGAACCCCTAACTGGTGTAGGCCTGTGATGGAATGGTGACCTGTCCAGGGTGTCTCCCCACCTTTCACACAGTGAGGGATGGGATTGGCTCCAGCAGGACTCCGTGACTCCGTTTCGGATAAGCGGTTGACGATGGATGGCTGGATGATGGAGACATGAGGAAGATGAAAGTGTCACCAGTGGAGTTGGCCCAAAGTGAGCGAAGGTGTCATTCTTGTTCAATTTTTTTCTTTTTTCTAGGACTTCCCGGATACATGACATGAGGCTGACAATGACTCTATTTCAGCAGTTATTCAGCCTCCATATTCTCTGCATACAGTTGCCAGGCAACAAAGGGGCAAATAGGAGAAGACAGCAGTGCAGAATGCAAGTCCTACTTTACTACAGGGACCTGACAAGTGTAATGAAGAAAGCCAGTCAGAGTATAACTGCAAAACACACACACACATGCATGCAGGTATACTTTGTTCGCTTGCTGGTAGTCCATCAAACCTGCAGATGAATCCCTCCTCATCAGCGGTTTGTTCTTTGATGACTGCCGAGTCCAATTCTTGATCCACTCATGTTACTGCATGTTTGTTGGCCATATGAAGGCGGAGTTACCGGGGGCAGGCATGACTGTGTGCCTCTTTGGTCTTTGCTAGTTTTGTTTCTCATTCCTCTCCATTTCCAGCTGTTTCACTCCTCTGCAGCAGATCTCCTGCCAGTCGGAAGAGTTCATGCCAGCTTGCTCCAGTCTCAATGGCTCAATACAGCATTTCTTCAGACAGGTTTTTAGCTGGTCTTTGTATTGCTTCTTCTGACCACCTGCGGCCTGGCGACCCAGATGAAGCTGCTCGTACAGGACTTGACATTGCGGGCCTTCTTGAGGAATCCTGATGAGATGCCAAAGCCAGCACAGTTGGTGTTCAGCGACTGTGGCTTCTATGCGCTCGCAGTTTTTCCGAGTAAGAATCTTTGAATGGAGAACACGGTTTCACCATGTGATCTCCAGCATTTGCCACACACGCACACACACACGCACACACACAAGTTTGGTGTCGGCAGATCAAACTGACAAAAAGAAGCCAGAGAAGCAGCATGGAGACTTCTCAGAGCATTTTCAGATCCCCACATACTGTGGGGGGACAGCAGGCTTTGATAACGCTGCATTTAAAGTTATTTGCGTTCTCTTGTGATGTGATTTTGGGATGATTTATCCTAGTGACCTCTCTTGAATATGATGCGGCCCGACAAGGAGCGGTGACAGCCTGCCACACTGAGCAAATAAGTCTCCCACTTTCCCTGACACCAATGAGATACTGGCAGTCTGGTTTGGCTTTTCTGTAAGGCATGATGCTAGCAACCGACTCACTGCTTCACGTCTTTTTTCTTTGGATGCTCTGCTGAGAACACCCAGTGAGTTTTTAGGGCTTAACTTAGAAGCTGATTGATGGATGAGAAGTTTATGGAAAGTCTTGCACACTTGAGTCATTTATTACTTGTTTTATCCAACGTGGAAGAGCCATGTTTGAGCTCCCCACATCCAGTGCGACTACAAGACTTTACAGCCAGCACAGCCACAAAATGTTTCATTTAAACATCGAATTGTTTCTTTTCCAGGACACATTTAGTTCCCCGTAAAGCTAAAACGGCAAGACGTAAAGGCAAAGGGGCCTATTAAGATCTTCTTAAGCTATCAAACGGCACGGATCAAGGCTTGTGTTCTTTAAATCTTAATTCATGAACAGATGGGAGATGTTTTCGGTTATTCGTTTAAGAAATTGTCTCTTCAAATAGGGAATCGTGGGTCTTGTGTTTCACAAAACGATCCAAAGCTGGATTGTCTGGATCACATGGTTTTAATACCGCCCCACCCATCCAACACGACCACCACCTTATACAACATGGATAAATACAGAACTCTGGTTTCCCTTTTGAAATACGCCATGCTGCATGCTACTCCCGAGCTCGCATTATGAAATGTGAGCAAAGGCTCTGACTGACAGCTCGGGACAATCTTCAGGAGAGACCAAGCCATAGCAGTTCATAGAAGAAGACGAAGCTTTATTAATATGTCATTGTACATACGTACAACAAAATGTGCTCTCAGAATTTAACCCATCCTATTGTATAGGAGTAGTGAGAATCTGCAGCGCCCGGGGGACCAACTCTGCTTCTTTTTCCTACTGCCTTGCTCAGGGGCACAGGCAGGAGTATCAACCCTAATATGCATGTCTTTATGCTGTTGAGAGGAACCGGAGCATCCTGGGGAAACCCCCCCACACACACAGGGAGAACATGCAAACTCCACACAGAAAGGACCTGGGACTGGGTTCGAACCCAGGACCTTCTTGATGTGAGGCAACAGTGCAGACCACTGTGCCATCATGTCACCCATACAGCTTCATCTAATCACCACAACTATCCGCAGAGTTATTTTTTTGATACAGTGTTGTCATGTAGTCCACGTATCTTGAAATAAGCAACTGCAGCTCACGTCATTAATCCTTCAGTCTAAAGCAATGAAAAGGCATTCATATTTGGATAAATCCCAGAAAACGATGGTGGTGAGGTCTCAAATCGTAATATGCAGCTTTTCTTGCTCCCACGATGTTATTTTTGCTTTTGCTCTACATGAAATCCCCTACTTAACAGTTCACGGAGAAGTTTGATGTGTCGACATATTCTCATAGCAGGAAACCCCACTCTGTTTTGCTAGATTCTCCTATTTCACCATATGCAGAGGGATATGCTGCATATGGTGATGTGATATTATAAATGTGATCAAAAGCCATTACCCAGCATATCATAGCCATCAACACATTCACAATGAGCCATCCACACAGAAATCTGGGAGCACAACTGTATCAAACACGACAGATGATTCAGCGCACTCATCAAGTATTTCCAAATGATGCTGTGCATGTTTAAAAAGTCCCTGTCTTCCCACAGACTTCCTTGTTTATCAGTGATGATAAGTAGAAGTGGAATATGTGTGCATGTACGTGTGCACATATGGTGTAATTTTGTGTGTGGGTGGATGACTGTGTGTGTGTGTGTGTGTGTGTGTGTGTGTGTGTGTGTGTGTGTGTGTGTGTGTGTGTGTGTGTGTGTGCATGTAATCACTGCAACCCCAGACTGCACCAGCTGATTTCACAAACACACCTTCAACCAGGTGAATCAGTGAAATCCTGGCGTTGTGTGCTTGGAACGAAAACATGCATACACCCACAGCACTCTACCACAGGACTGGATCCCACTGATTTAGATGCATAGTGTGTTGGTGGACTCTTCAGGGTGGAAGTGTGGACCAATTTGAGTCTTTGTGTGCAAGATGAGTGTGTTGTCCGCGATTGCAGAGGCATTCTTGTCCAAGTCAATGCCTGCATCATAACATTTAGTTACATGCATTTGCGCAGAGGGGGTGGGTGCAGAGGAGGTATGGATGAGCACAGCTCAGTGGTTGGGGTGGTCGTCTGGCGATCGGAAGGTTGCTTGTTTGATACACAGTCCTGCAGAAAGCATGTCGAGGCGTCCTTGAGCAAGACACCGAACCCTTAACTGGTCACCAAATGGCACATGGCGGCTGCTCACTGCTCCTATACAATAGCATGGGTTAGATGCGGAGAATATTTTTTTTAATTTCATCCATCGATTGTCAACTGCTTATCTGAAGTCGGGTCATGGGGGGGACTGGAGTCTATCCCAGTCCTCAGTGGGTGAACAGGAAACAGCCAAGACAGGTCACCAGTCCATCACAGGTCAGGGCAGTTAGGTAAACAGTCTTGCTCAAGGACACTTCGACACACTTCTCGGCAGGTGCCGTGATCGACCCCGCAATCTTCTGATCGCAGACGACCACTCTACCCACTGAGCCATGCAGCCCCCACAATGTGTCTTGCCCTATATGCATACTGCCTTTTACTTTTGTTCACACGGTAAATTTCAGGGGGGCCGAACTTGAACCAAACAGGGAAGTGATTAACATAGAAAAGAAAACATCTCTCTGTGACCACTCCTCCCACTGAGGACAGAAAAACACACTGCTGTCAGAGTGTTGACTGCTTGGCTTATTTCAGAAGAACATCCAGTACTAACAATAAGTCATTCTACTGCAGATAGCAGGTTATTGATGCTCAGGAGTGAATGGTTTAACGACATCCTGTACCTTCCCATTGCTCATATACATGTGCAACAGAGTTGCACTTTCACAATGACAATAAAGTCGTTTAATCTCGAGTTCAAGCGATAAAGTTGAACACCGGAAGTGCTGCTTTGTGTGCTCAGACGTACCGGTGCTGGCAGCGGAGAGCTTTAACTCCCGCATGAGGTGGGCGCATCCTTCCTGGAGCTGTCTCCTCTCGTCTGTGGCGCCCACTGGTTTCTCATCCCGAACTCTGTCCATCACAAGCCGTCGCGATGACCAGGTGTCTGTAGTCTGATCCAGGGTCAGATACACCCTCCCGTTGTGAAATACACGGTCGGACAGCTGTACCGACAAGGAGGACCCGTCCAGTGTGCATTCGCGCACACGGAGCAGCGTGTAGTGTCCTGGCGAAGACAAACACAAGTGTCAATAAACAAGCCAACCTGCAACGCCAAGTGCCCATGAGCTCAGAACACAGAGCTGGCGGATCTTTACCCGACATCGCAGTTCCACTGACTTCCGTGTGCATTCGGGTCGGCACATCAGGCAGCATGACGCGAATAAACTTGTCGATTTCTTCGTTTCGGTTCGTTAGATTGATGCCATTGACCAAAACCTGCGCCAACGCCTCCTCTCCACCAACCACTCCCCATTGCCGTATCTGGATGACGGTCCCTGGGGATGGTAGATGGGGAGAAACGCGCACTGAGCCCCAAACGCGTAAAAGTGGCACTGTATGCGTGATTTCGCTCAATAACAGGATGTTCATATCATCACAACGACTCACTGACCTTTTCCATGACCCCATGAGAACCGACACATCAGCATGATGGTCAACAAGAACATACTGAAAGCTGGACACTGTCTTCAGGTGATGATGAAGGAAAACGACCTAAAGTAATAACTGACAATCCCTCGATTGTCTCGCCAACAAACGCCCAGTACCGAGGTTAGTTTAGAGTCAAGTGTCTGCTCTCCTTTCCTCTCTCCGCCTTGTGTTTACCTACGCGTCTGCTCCTCGTTCCCCATTGGCTGGTCTGGAGAACCGTCAGCTGTACGTAAGCCTGCTCCTCGACATGCACACGAAGACGAGGCTGGGCCACGGTCCAGCCCAGCTAAACCCAAAACGAGTTGCCACAGTGGGGGGAGTTGCAAACAAGTTTCGAAAGAGCCTGGCGTGGCCAATGTGCCGAGTCAGTTTAGCCATTTGCAGAGATGATTCTGTTAGGATGCCAGTGCAGCACTAAGTGTGTGTATCTGAGGTGTTTACATGCTAACTGTTCATGGATGTGCAACGTCCCCATAGGGTGATGCTGCTCTGTGTGTTTGCCATGTTGATTATGAAGTCGTCCCGTAACAGGTGGTACTTTTGACTGTTGTTTGCCTGCATGTGTGGCTAAGGGATCATCAGTACAGTTGCTGAAGTCAGTTGAAAAACAGGGAGGTGGTCTGAGATGTCTTCATACAGCCTCCCTGAGTTGGATGCATGATGTAAAGTGTTTGTTAAAACGTGATCTATGAGGGTGGCAGATCTTCAAAGCTAAAAGTAAGATCCTTCCTTAATATAAGCTGGAAAAAAAACATTGTGTATGAAAATAGAGATGCCACTCACTTGCTTGTCCTTTCTACATTAATGAAAATGATAGTGTGACTACATGTTGTGGACATTTGATGTATCACCTGTGAGCCATGTTTCCAATATGGCAGTAACAGAACATACACACTTACAGCTGACAAGAAGTGGGTTTGTTGGTCATTGTTTATAGGTCATCTCCACACATTTAAGGGAAATGCAGAAAAAGTGGTAAGACTTATTAGTTAAATGACCAGTAAGAGTGTTAAACTCACTTTCAGTATATTAATTACAGGAACAAGGTCACTTTTTAGAATTGCTGAAAGAATTTGCCTCTGGGCCACATGGGTCAATATGTGTATTTACAATCATTTAGCTTGTATGGGTTGAAAACCGGATTTAAGTAATTTAGTTTAATATCAGCATCATGAGACAAGCATGGGCACAAGTCTATGAATACTGGGATGGCATTCTGTGCCCTTGAAACCGCACTTTGACTCTGACAGCAGAAGTTCTGTCAAGATTTAAAGAACCTGCTGAGCATGACCTTTGCTAGGACCGTGCCTACAACAGCTAGCAGAGGTATGCCTTGGCTGATGCAACAGATGGATTTAACATCCCTGTTTTCGTACAGGGGGAACTTTTAGTGTCCCTCCGTTGTTGAGGAACATTCTTCTGATCCCAGACCAGCAGGATGTACTGATATAATGCTCTGGTATACAAGTATCCTCCTTGTTTTAGGAGTTTTGCTAAGATACCATTACTGCCAAGGGACTTGTTCTTGAGGGAGTTGATGGCCGCACTTCTTGAAAAGTTTATGATCTGGGATGGATGAATTGCCAGCTCTTCCAGGATGGATTAGTCAATTTGCAAGGGCTAATAGAATAGGGCTTGAAAATGTTCAGCCCACCTTACTTGGATATACTTTTGGTCCTTCTGGGTTTTCAGTCTGTCTGTTTATTTTAAGGGTGTGACCGAGCAGTTTCTAGGGCCAAAAGTAGTCTTGTAGAAGTTGTGCAGGCGAGCAGGAAGCAAGCATGCATCTTCCCTCTCACTGTGATGTACTAGATGCATCACATCACCCTGTTGAAAACACACACACACACACACACATACATACACACACACACACACACACACACACACAAAAGCACTGTATTTACTAGTCTGCTGAGTAAAGACTGATGAAAACAGTAGCTGGTTTATCAGCTATCTCAGGTGGCAAGAAAGGGATCCTGAATGACAAGGAGTGTGTTCACCCAGACTAAGGTTGGGTTCGGCATACTGTACCAGCTAGTTGAGATAGATTATCAGACCCTAAAATTAATTTCTTCTAATTGTCTTGAATAAGTACAGGGAAAAGGAGCGCGCTATAGTAATTTAGCACTTTACTTACAGCGCAGTGCAGTCAAATCAGTCCCCAGATTGCCATTAGCTGTCAGTAGCGCCATCTTGTGGTCAGATGCAGTAACAGCCAGATGTGCGGCTACCGGATTGGCTGAACGGTCGTTAGGAGTGTTTACAGGAAATATGGCTTCCATGTCTGTTGGTGATCCTCAGGAGATGGAAGGTTAGTATTTATAAAATATACACTTGTATTAAAATTACGGCAGATAGTTCGAGGTACGTTAATATAGAAAACTGTTGCGGTATTCATCCGAGTTCTCAATTGATCCACTAGAAAATAAAATGTCCCGGTTATTTCCTAGACCTTGAGTCTGCGTTTGCTAGCTGGTGTGCTAACAACAAGCCTTGTTACCTAATGTGCACATATAGCCGAGGTATAAGACGTGTTAGACAATTTTGGCTCATTATTGTGCTAATTGAGCACCAATACTTGTTAGCCTTTATGTCTTGAATATTGCTAACGGGATGCCGTTTTGGACTTTATGTTGTGCATACTGCAAACTGAATCGCTGCGTTGTAAGAGTTCTTTGACAATTTGTCTCAGGTGTTAACTAGCTTTTAACGGTTTCAGGGTACCTGGCAACTGTTCCTAGATGTACGTTATCTAACGTGATGGTTAGCGATGATTAGCATAACTACTATTTAATACCGATGTAGCTAGCGTTAACGGGCTAGTAAGCTAACCACGGGATAAAACGAGGAGTCGCCCATTCAGTACCATGAACAGTGCTTTCGAGCCTGGTAGCATCAAATGACTCCACGTTTTGTACATGTTTCTTAGGTCCAGAATTGTAGTCGTACAGAATACAGACACACAGCTGGCTACCTATTGTTTCGGGACAGCGTAGCTCAGGAGGGAGGTTGGTCTGCAATTAATTAGAGGATTGGTGGTTCGATCTCAGACCCCTTCCGAAAGCGCGTCGAAATGTCCTTGCGCTTGACACTGAACCTCCTAACTATCTCCCCTATAGGGCCAGTGGTTGGTTGCTGATCCTTTACAATAGGATGGGTTAAATGCAGAGGAAAAATTCCACTGACTTTAGTCATATGGCAAATACAGCACTTTCACTTTCAATAGGATGCGTTAAATACAGAGAACATATTTCGTAGCAACTATGAACAGTCACAAATGAAATAATCTCATTTATTGAACTGATAGAAACCCAAGGTTCAGCCAGAGACCACAGGAATCTCACTGGCATTGGTTACGTGGGAAAGGCCCAGTTTTTCCATCCCATTTGTTTCAACATAAGCCCAATGATGATTATTTCTGTGTCCAGTTGGATGCCTAAATATGACAAATGTCTTAAATAATAGTTATGTACTTATGCTACATGATCTCATGAAGTGTTCCTCCCTGTTCCTTTCTGTAGTGGACCGGCGGGCTGAGTCTGAGGAGTCTGGTGATGATGAGATCCGAAGAAAGAGTATCAATGGCGAGACAGATCCAAATCAACCTACAGCCACAAGTAAATAAAAATAATATTTCTTCATAATATACAACGTGAATCTGGCTCATTACCAGTTGTAAATTGAACAATCAGACTTGTTTTCATGGAATCATGTCTATGAGAGGCCCATTCTATGTCACAATTAGCCCACATTTTGTGTGGGTGGACACAGATTTAGATGGACCATGGGAGGTTAAGGCAGGATGCCATCTTGATGCCCCACTGGATTCAAACCCACTGTCTCTAACTCATCGATTCTCGAAGCGAGTGTGCTAACCACTGAGCTACGGCGGTCCCATGAATATTAATATAAAATCTCTGTATTATTAATACAGTATTGTGAGGGTAAACTTCTACAAGTGCAAAAAGTATGAGAGAAATTTAGATCGGAACCCTTTATCTTTTTAAATATGGGCTTTTTGTGCTTTCAACATCTATATGATGATTGTGATTAAACATGTTGTACATTTTAGGTAAAGAGGAGTCCCCAGTTGATATGGACACTATAACCCTTGACCCAGAGGAAGAGGTGAGAAGTTTGTCTTGAGAGCTTTTCTGTTTGCATCCAGCAACAGTCACAAAGGCTGAACCATATTTTACAGCACCAACATTGCCATCAGCTTACCGTAAACTTAAGCTGCCCCTTCTGTTTCCAGGATGTTGACCTTGTTCACTGCCGTATTGGTAAAATTGAAGGATTAGAGGTGCTTCAGAAAGCTAAGGCAAGTAACTGGTCTGTTCCATTATCTTGTGATTTCCTTACCTGGATTATTGAGTGTACATAAATACATCTTTTCAGTTATGTTCCATAATTAATTGATGTCTCTCTGGTTGTTATTTACATTGTGACTATTCTTGGTCTTTAACATGACAATCAAAACATCTCAAAATTGTATTTTTGAATTTGGAGTGAAGAATTTGATTTCACGCATTGCTTTTTTTCTGGGCTATTTGTTAGTACTAAAGGAAAGAAGAAACTTATCCTATTGTAAATTTGCCAATAATTAATTGTTCCTTTGATTCTTTGTGTGTGTGTTTTTTTTGTGTGTGTGTGTGTGTGTGTGTGTGTGTGTATAGACACTCTCATTACGTCAGAATCTTATCAAAAAAATAGAGAACCTTGATAGTCTGAGCTCACTGCGGGAATTGGATCTCTATGACAATCAGATCCGCAAACTGGAGAACCTGCAGAACCTCACAGAGTTGGAGTGAGTCAAGTTTGAAATCATAGGCTTACAAACCAAAATAATTAACAGAAAACCTTGTTCACAGCTGTTCACTCAAATTTCTTAGAAATAATACTGACTGACAAATATAGATCATATTATGTTATATGGCTGACATTTTATGTCTTAGAAAATGCTACACGTAACTTCCACAAAATGATTGTTGTATTTATTAACAGGCAGCTGGATGTGTCCTTCAACGTCCTTAGAAAGGTAGAAGGTCTGGAGCGATTGACTCAACTGACAAAACTCTTTCTACTTCACAACAAGATCTCTTCCATTGCCAACCTTGATCACCTCAAAGTTCTGGAAATGTTGGAGCTGGGCTCCAACCGCATCCGGGTTAGGCAAAATACAAGCCTGTCACAGTTTGAGACATTTTAATGAGAAACTGATTCTAGTAAATTATGTGAAGTGTAGTGTCCTTGATATAAAATAGAGGAATTTGCAATATAACTATTTGGACCAATGTTTTTGTTTCTCCATTGTGCTTTTCATAAAGGTAATAGAGAACTTGGATTCACTTACATCCTTGCAAAGTTTGTTCCTTGGCACTAATAAGATAACTCAGCTTCAGCATCTAGAGGGTTTGCACAATCTGACTGTTTTAAGCATCCAGGTATTTTCACATAAATGCTCATTCATTTTTGCATAGATGACAGTAATACAAAATGGATGTGATGCACTTTTTGATATTCAAAATGTAGCATTTAGTGCAAGTGTGTGTTTATTTCCAGAGTAACCGCATCACTAAAATTGAGGGTCTGCAGAGCCTGGTCAACCTAAGAGAGCTGTATCTGAGCCACAATGGCATTGAGGTCATTGAGGGCTTGGAAAACAATGTGAGTCATAGAAACACAACAGGTCTTTCTGAAAGGCCTGGTTGTCCTGCTGTTCAACCAGTACTTTGCTAGCACTGCAAAATGTAATAATGTTTACAGCAGTATACCAGAATGATAAACGAACAGCATTGTTTTTTCTTGCAGAAAAGGCTCACGACTCTGGACATTGCAGCTAATCGAGTAAAGAAAATCGAAAACATCAGCCATCTGACAGAGCTACAGGAGTTCTGGGTATGCCAAAAAGACAAAGTTTTGAATTGAAAAAAATAACATTATTGAATCTTTTTTCTTTCATGTACAACCTACCACCCTCTGATTTGCTTCACATTTCTATCTTAGCTGTATCAGCCAAATCAGTTGAAAATTATTTTAATTTCCATGCAATGTCTCCCTCTATCTTCAGATGAATGATAATCAAATAGATAACTGGTCAGATCTAGATGAGCTGAAAAATGCAAAAAATCTGGAGACAGTCTATCTGGAGAGGAACCCACTACAGAAGGACCCTCAGTATCGGCGAAAGATTATGCTTGCATTGCCCACTGTGCGCCAGATTGATGCTACTTTCATACGCTTCTGAGTCATTGTCTCACATTTTGCCTGCTGTTTTTCCACATCCCTCACCACCCTGCTTGCCCCACCCACAAAATGGATCTCATTTTGAAACATGTTGGTCTCACAGACACTGGTCTACGCGCACACAGTCCTACTTGCTCATATACAAATATACATGTACACTGATGTTAAATTCACCAATGGTTTATCCAAATGCAAGGACATGTATTAATGCAGAAGTTGATCTATGCCATTGTCTAGAAACTTATTAATTTATTTGACTAGATTGAACTGAGAAATCAGTTGAAAATGTAACTCTACAATATCCTTTCCTTACTTTATTTTTTTTTTGCATGCATAATACACAATGAAACGGGCTTATTCTACCGTAATGATGACAATGCCAATCTCATAACAGAGACGGTCTTTTTTAAATCATGGTATCATTGACATTGCATTACGAAATCATGAACGACGTTGATGTCAATTCTTTTAACATCTTTTTTGACATCTTGAGACTAGCCACACATTGTATATTCCAGGTACTAGGCCTGTGAATAAAGCTTCTAAGAATATGCATTCAAAATTCCTTAATATCAAGATGGGTGAAAAGGAAAATATGTTCTGTATAGAGATTGCAAAAATGAACACTTGGTCTGTCACTTGTTTGATAATTTAGCTCAACACACATTGGTACATTCTGCCTCAAAATATTGTACCGAGTTGGTTAGCATATAATACAGTCATGTAAATATTGTGAATGCTACTTCACACGCCATACTGAAACCCCACAGTGAATGTTTTCAAGCAGTTTGATAAAGTTGCACTTAAACACTGGTCTACGAAGGAAAGTATATTCCATAATACAACGATTGGCCAATTTAAATTAATTGTATAATCTGTATCTAATCTTGCTCTGATGCAGTGCATAGCTGGCTGTCCAGTAGTCTGTGGACTCATCACTGGTTAGTGTGGTGATCTAACATTTCAACTGTCAAGTCAAAGTTCCCAAAGAGGCAGAAATACCATCTGACTGAAGTGATTGAAAAGTGAAGCAGTACATTAACATGCTTTATGCTTAAGCTTCTCAAAGATGTTTGTTATAGCTCTGATACGGAACTGCTCAGTCCCATGAGTCTGTCCCAAAATATTGTCATTAGAGCTGCATCTCTGACTATTAGAAACTTTGTTGACACTGCGACAGTATACAAGTATACAGAGTTGATAATAGTGTTGGCAATATGGAGCACTACGATTAAATAAAGCTTGTTTAGATGTGAAATTGAATTCTAATGTGTAAATTTGTTTTTGGATTTGAAGTCAGTGAAGCAGTTATTGCATTTTGTCTCCTTTTTAAAATATCAAAGTCAAAGTCTTGGTTTTCTGGATCCTAGCTAATTTTCTTGTACAGAAAAAGAAATTTAAAACTCCATGCATGGGAACGTATTTGGGGTGAACGGGCTGGACATGTTCTGCAAAATATTTATTAGTTAGTCAAAGACTGAGTTGACCACACACAAATACTGACACTCCTCTTGTCTTCTGTACATAAACAAATTAAATTATGGCTTTGAATTTGAATCACTCCTTGATTTATGACTGAGTTTATTTTTTAATGCTAGTAAGGCTATACCCATTTTTTATTACCTTGTATGTATTAGAATATTAGCACTGATCCCTGATAACATCCAAGTAATATCAAATTGTTGACCATTGGAGAGAAACTACTTTAATTGTCCTGCAATTTCCGATATGTGGTTTAGACATAAAGAGAAAACTCTTGCGATATACTGATCATGGTAATGTTCTTGATTTGGGTCTACATTTCCTTGGAGTTGAACAACCAAAATGCAGCTGTCATGGGGTTTGTCACAGGAAAGTATTGAAAGTATGAATCTGTGGAGAGTGATGCAAAAAAAAATCATGTACATTTTCCTTTAATAGTGTTGTATATTGGAAACACATGGATTAGGACAGTAGTCCTCGCTACGTCCTCACCAAGTCACAACAGTTCTCTAACCTCAGTCCACTCAACAGATATTTTCTATTATAGATTCAATGAAAACAAAACATGAAGGAGCAATGTCTGAAAAACTGAGCAGACCTTTACTATTTCCATAGCCCTTGAAACGGGAACTAGAATGTGATGCTATTCTGCAAGTGCATCCCGATTTTTTATCATCTGAAAGTACTCCCACCAGTACATGAAAACACAAAATTGGTGTTTAGCAATCAGATTTATGCAGATTACATATTCTACATACATATTCTTTATACCTAAAGAATCTAGAAAAGGCTTTCATATTCCTTGCCATCTGTAATAATGTGGAAAATCAGTGCCTTCTCTTTTCAAAAATGAAAAGCTAAAAACATTTCATGTTTATGTGCATGGCAATACAAGTTTCTCTCTTTGATTTTTGCCTTGATCATCCCTGAGAGAAAGGACAGTTTTGTCTACACTACCAACTAGTACAACTTGGGAGTTTTTGAATATTACTACAAGGCTAATACTACAATAGATTAACTACTGCTGCTAACACTACTATACCATTATTATTTGAGCAAAATGATAATGAATATGATTAATACTATTACAGCTACCACTAAAAATAAGATAATAATAAATAAAACTAATCTTATACAGTAAATAGATAATACATTTGCCCCGTAGAGAAAGTGTAAAAACCAGCCTCCCCTTGGTCAATCTAAAAGTGAAACACATTACCCATAATCCCACACAATACCCACAATTCCATGACGCGCGGGCCTTACGCCAGCGAATAAGCGTTAGAGCGCAGGCGCAACATTTGTGTTGTTGTTTGTGGCGGTAAGATGGCGGCGCTCGGAGATGCATCAACTCCGGGGGTGAACGGGTTAATACAACAATTCACAGCGATAACAGGTAAATGAAACATTTTATTTTATTTTGGCCTCATAAATTCGTTACAGGCCGTCCCCCGAAACAATCCATTTCCTCTAACATGCCACATTTACTGCGCACGAAGCAAAAATGGGCATTAAGTCTTGCAGTGCCCCCTGTCAATGCTTCTCATAGGGAAAAGAACAGCAGCAGTCACGGCCGACAACTGTGTGCAGCTAGCTGGTGAACTTTCAAGTGAAACGATTCCGAAAAGGGCTTACTAAACCTTGAGGCTGCATTATAATAAGGTATCGCAGGGACTTGGAAATTTCACCAATCCCGTTGTACTATTGATTTCAGCGAGGTTACCTTTGCCAGAATTTACTCTTTACTCATTTCTTTAGCATGTTTGATATAGAATGGACGTCGGCTGTGCAAAATTTTCCCTCACGATCAGCCTTGAGGCTCCGCCTTGGGGTTACTGGTAGCTGGATGAGAATGAAACATCCTCAGTTTCGTGTGACCTTATCTTGGTTGTTGAGAAGCTTTTGCCTGTCACTGACCCAATAAAAGTTGCTCAACAGCTCTTGTACGCTGTGAACATTGCACCAAGCTCCCTAATGTATCGGTATATTAGTCGAACAGATGATTTGAGAAGCGTCTTTTTACTAGCTTCTGTTGAGGACTTGAAAAGTGAAACGGACATGCGCAGTTGACATGAAAGTCGGCGTGCTTGCTGCTATCGTACGCTTTAAATTTTCAAGCCGTTTTAAAACGATACCTCACGTTTCGTCTGTGCATACATGCAAATGGCTTTTAGATCTTGGTCATTTCTATGGTCGGTAGACTCATCACATGTTTAAAGAGCTACAGGTAATATACACCGTGTCGCATTGCTTTCCTCTAACCTAGGCTCAGTCATTATTCACGACACAGTACAAACCCTACTCGGAAAAAGTTGGGACAGTTTGGAAAATGCAAATAAAAAAGAATCCGAATCAGTTTATTGGCCATGTGGGTTTTCACATACATGTAATTAGACTCTGGTTTCATGCCTCACAGGTAATTCTCTTAGAAGACATTGATTTATAAATTTACTTTGAGCAGCAGCCAGGGCTGGTCCTGTAGAGACAAAGATGGGCCTAGGATCACCAGTTTGCCAACACATGTGAGAAAATTACTAAAAAGTTTAAAAAGAATTTTCCTTGAAGAAGGATAGGATGGGATTTGGATATTCCACCTTCTACCCTGCATAACATAATCAAATGTATATTGGGACATTTCAGTGCATAAAGGGCATGGGTAAGTCTAAGCTGAATAACCACACTCTCATGTCCCTCAAGGTAGGATTGCATCAAGAACCTTCATTCATCTGTAAGTGATATAACCACATGGGCTCAGGATTACTTCAGTTATACAAGCACGATGATATAGCATTTCATTCACAAATGTTAGTCAAACCTTTACTGTCACAAAACGAACCCTTATTTCAAATGTTTCCAGTAGCACAACTAACTTCACTGGGCTCAGCATGTAGAACAGACCATCAAACAGTGGAAACCTGTATTGTGGTCAAACGAATTAGTATTTCAGGTCATGTGCACTCTGTGCTTTGGACCAAAGAAGAAAATGACCACCCAGACTGTTACTAGCAACAAGTCCAAAAGCCAGGGTCAATATTCTCAGCAAAGGTAACATACACTTCTGTGATGGCACAATTAATGCTTAAAAGTACATCGAGATTTTGGAGCAACATATGCTTCCGTCAAGATGACATCTTTTTCAGGGACAACCATGTATATTTCAACAAGACAATGCACAACTACATCCGGCACATATTACTAAGACATAGCTGCAGAAGAAAAAGGTGCTGGGCTGGCCTGCCTGAAGTCCTGACCTGTCCCCAATAGAGAATGTGTGGCGCATTTTGAAATGCAAAATGTGTACTATTGCACACCTTAAGACTGCAGGAAGAATGGGCCAAAGTTGCACATGAAACAGTGTGTTTTCAGTGCCTAAACAACTTTTAAATGTTGTGCACAGGGGAGCTATATTAAAAAGGGATAAATGCTTTGATTTCCTAACTTTTTAAAAACATGTTGCAAAAGTCAAAATTGAAATGTGTGCTTATTTAGAAAAAAGTAAAATTCATGATAAACCAAAATAATGTGCTTCTGTTGTTTTCAATGTACTAGTGGTCAAAGGTAATTTATAAAGCACTGTTCATTCATTCATCGTCCACTGCTTATGTGGCAGCATAGCTCAGCAGGTTGAGTGATATTTGGCTATCAGAAGGTTGCAGGTTTGATCCCGTCCGGCCGAAAGCATACTGAGGTGTCCTTGAGCAAGACGCTGAATCCCTAACTTCTCTCTGAGTGCCAAATGATGGCTGCACATTGCTCTTATTCAATAGGATGGGTTAACTGCAGAGAAAAAATTCCACCAGCTGTATCGGGTGGCAATAAACCGGCAAATTAAATTAATTATCCGAAGTTGGGTCACAAAGCTGCTGGAGCCTATCCCAGCACTCATTATTCAGAAGGCAAAGAAACACCCTGGACAGGCCGTCATTCCACCTCAGGGCAGATGTGGGGGATTAAGGCCTGATACCCTTCCTGATACCCCGTGGTGGGTTTGAACCCATAACCTCTGGCTTGTTAGTTCCTGAAGCGCACGCACTACCCCTGAGCTAGCGCAGACCCCCCACAAATCACCATTTATCAGTTTTAATTGCATATACTTACCCATTTTTTCTGATGAGGGGATTGTAAAATGAACACCATTGTGTGGGATTTTTTAAACAATGTTCATCAATCCTCCATGCGTTTATTCAGAAATACGAGCTGTTATTCCTCTCTTCCAGGGGCCACAGAGAGTGTAGGAAAACATATGTTGGAAGCATGTAACAACAACTTAGAGATGGCTGTTACTATGTTCCTGGATGGAGGGGCCATTGCGGAGGAGCCCAGCACCAGCTCCAGCTCAACAGGGGCTTCAAGCAGTCGAGGGCCCCCTGCAGAGTAAGTAACTTCTTATATTTTAGCAATGGGGACAGCATTTGACTGTAAGGGAGTGCATTTGAATCTGGATGCACATCATAATGGAGGGTTAAAGGTCCCATGAAATGAAAAAAAAATCATTCTTGTTACATTAATTATATTAATTTAAATACATTTTACACTGTGGTCTAGAAATTCACAAAGTTTTAACTTTGTGTTTTTGAGAATAATAATTGAACTCTTTGTGAAAACTTTTTTTGTGCTGACCTGCACTTGCGGATGCACAGTAAAATGCGGTGGGTGGGAGATTGAGAGAAAACATGTGATCTTACCACCAAACTGAAACAATTGATTTACACATCATTCTAAAGACGCCCATCCATAATTTGCTATTGGTCCCTATAAACTCCCTCCCTTCACAAAATCCCAACTGTGTCAAATAGTATCTAGGGGAAAGTCTTAGATTCTCACTCAGCCACTTTCCTTTGCACCTTTAATAATAATCCCTTTATTGAATTGAATGTTTGGTGTTTGTTTCAGTGAAGTAAGAGCACCCATTCCCCAGAAGCAGGACATATTGGTGGAACCAGAGCCTTTGTTTGGAGGTACTGTGCTGCATCGATATCATATTCTTTAAAGTTGGTATGAAGTAATTATTTTGCTTACATTCATTTGATTACTTTTTGGATGTGACCTCTGACGTGATGGTACTTGAAGTGCCAAAACGGCGAAGACCTGCCCGATCCATATTTGATGGCTTCCGGGACTTCCAAACAGAAACAAGTGAGTTTCTTAAATCTTTCCAGGTTCTGTTTCCTGACAATTTAGGAGTTACATTGGATGTAATTGGATTTGTACTATTCAGTGTAAACTCACCCTCTTTCACTATAATTTTAAGGGTTCCATAGCATCCATTGATAACTAAAGATACATTTTTCTAGTTCGTCAGGAGCAAGAGCTGCGTAACGGTAGCCTGATGGATAAGAAATTGAGCACCTTGGCAGACCTTTTCCGTCCCCCTATTGAGCTAATGCACAAAGGGAGCTTTGAGACGGTGAGTAAGTACTTATTAGATCTATTAG
This sequence comes from Regalecus glesne, assembly GCA_900302585.1. Classification (NCBI taxonomy): domain Eukaryota; kingdom Metazoa; phylum Chordata; class Actinopteri; order Lampriformes; family Regalecidae; genus Regalecus; species Regalecus glesne. The sequence goes on along the minus strand of OMLC01022940.1, from coordinate 10,458 downwards.
TGTTCACTTTGCAGGGATTCTAAATTTCCACTAATATTTGGCTATCTAGGTAGATGACTTTGTATTCTCTCCATCTAATCCCATCAGTTTTCTTAGTAATATCTTTAATCAGTAGTAATTGACAAGATAGATTCTTGATTAGTTTTCATGGTCTATACATTAAAATATAAGTTAACTTCCATACAAATTGAAATAGATATATCGGTACACTCACATGTGTACACAAGTACAACTACTTACTAAAAATATAAAGTTTTACGTGAAGACATACAAATACAGATACAAAGATGTGACAAGATCACTCTTGGTTGGTGTTATTGCTACTCATTCTATATTTTCTCTATGTTTATAGGCAAAAGATTGTGGACAGCTAGAGAACAAATGGCTGATGATCAACATTCAGAATGTGCAGGACTTTGCCTGCCAATGTCTAAACAGGGATGTGTGGAGCAATGACGCAGTCAGGACCATCATCAGAGAACACTTTATATTCTGGCAGGTATGTACTCATCAAGTCACACCACTGAGCCAATGTACTGAAAGAGTTGACATATTTGCCAGTGAATATAAATCAGCCTGTTAATGTGGCCAAAAGGGGATATGGAGCTAAGGAAATGTCACTTTGGCTTCAGCATCCATCATGTGCAAAAGCCTTTGAACTAATTGAATTATTCGTGGCTACTAGTATATTATCATCTGCTATGGTTTAAAATATCGCATGATAGCTGTGTTTTATTGATTTTTGAGCTGCTTTTAATGCTAACATAATCGAGTCCTTTCCAGTCTAAGTTTGATGAGATAGTTTGAGATTGCGTCTTTATAACCAATCAAGTAGGGAGTATTAAGATAGCAAAATGCTATTCTTTATGTATACTTTTAGTGGCATGAAGTATCAGTAAACACAAAAACAGTCAAGCAAGCTGCAGTAAATATACACGCTGTGCAAGATCCCACGACTGTTGTTTAATTTTTGATCATTTCACTTCCCCAGCTGATAGACTGATGCTACATTTACATTTCTCCCATGTTTGTGCAATATTCCCATCTTCTAAAAGCCTTGAAGACTCAACACATGTAAATGCTTCATTGCATTTACTTTTCATTTATTGACCTGTTTTTCTTTTTTTGGGTTTTTTAATTACAGGTATATCATGATAGTGAAGAGGGACAGCGATACATTCAGTTCTACAAGCTGAACAAGTTCCCCTACATCTCCATCTTGGATCCCCGCACAGGTGGGTCTTTATAAGGAAAAGTAGCTGATGGGTCAGTGATACACACACTCAGCTCAAGTCAAAACTTTTAAACTGTGATGTTTGTTGTTACTGAGATGTCATCAAAAAGTTAAGTGATTAGAAAAATGTTGAATTTTGGAATTAAGATATTTATCTCTAATAGGTGATACATTATCTTGACACCTTTGTCTGTCCTAATAGTCATTAGAGCTGTTTTGTTTCTTGTTATTCAGCTTATCCTCCCTTTTCATGCAAAGAAAGAGACAGCTTTCAATTTTCTATAATTAATTAATGCTTGGCAACAGGCATGAGATTGCAACAGGCATGGGTGCAAGTCTATGAGTACTAGGATAGCATCACAGTGCTTTAGCTGTGCTCCCATCCATAGGGCTAGTGGTTGTTTCAGGAAGGACATCCGACAACTTGTTGCCAAATCATTATGCGGATTGACAAGACCATATCAGATAGGTTGAGTCTCCATACAGAATTGGTCAAGGTTGGGTTAATGATGACTGCTATTGCTGCTGTGTCCTCATCGGTCACCAATGGAAACTTTAAAATCGACTGTGGCAACTGATGAACAGGGAATAAACCGAAAGAAGAATTAAAGAAGCTACTTTATCATTTGGCAGTTGGCTGTGACAGAGCAACAGATGTAGAAGGATAGATTAGATACAGTTCAACTATAGGATTTTCCTTTCATCTTTTAAAACATATTGCATATATTATAATCAGTGAATTGATAGAATCAGAAAATGGTTCATTTTGCAGTTATTTTCCACATGCAAAACAAAACTTGTCTTAATGAGTTGCTGTGACAGTCATAACACAAATTTTAAATAAAGTAATCTAAATCCAAAAAGTTGAAAGTATCACAAAAAAGTAACAATTATACTAAAACAAAGATTCCTTTATGTGAACCCAACAGAGATATATTTTGAAGTTGTGGTGCTAATATCTCCACTTATAGGTCAAAAAATGGTGGAGTGGAACCAGCTGGATGTGGCATCCTTTCTAGAGCAGGCAACTGGCTTCCTGGCAGAGCACGGGCAGTTAGATGGGCCATCCTGCCATGCACCCCCTGCCAAACGAGCTCGCTCTGTGAGTCTGTAATCTCTGTTGTCTGGGTCTGCTATGTCACTTTCTGCCTTACAATGAGTTATTTTTGTTTCTCTCTCTTCGTATGTTTTTCTTCGTGTCTGTTATTCTTTAGAATGAAATTTTAGGAATTTGCTCTCTCACATTTGTTGGTCATATGATCCGCTGTTATATTTGTTTATTCTCTTTTCATTTTACACTGATATTTTTTTATTCATCCAAATGGGTCTAAATTTTGTTTTCCTAACCCAGGAAAGTCTGATTGATGCCAGTGAGGACAGCCAGCTGGAGGCCGCTATTCGAGCCTCCCTTCAGGAGACCCACTATGAGTCCTCCTCCATCCCGGCAGTCCCAGACTCCCCCCGATCAGAAGAAGACTCTGATGCAGAGCCTTTCTCTGACAGTGAGGGGCCCATCTCCGTCGATGGTTCAGACAACGAAACGCCAGAGCCCCAGGAAGAGACAAGCTCCTCGATCAGACACACTCTTGCCCCTTCAACTGCCATAGTCCCCCAGCCCAACTGTGCTGATAGCCCCCCTTCCTGTCACAGAAAGTCCCCTTACAAAGAAAATAACCATAGCCATAGGAAAGAAGACAGCAAAAAGAACCACTTGGAGCCTGCGAGGCCAAGTCGTTCTCAGCCTGACCCAGACTCTGGAGAGAACCATTGTAGTACAGCAGCTCAGAGTGCTGGGCCTTCCCAGGCCAGCACAACCAAACCCTGTAACTCTGAATACCTTGATGACAATGGTATGACAAACTGCATGTGTTCTTTGATGAATGCATGTGTAGATGTGTCTAAGAGTTTGGATGAACGTGAGAATGCATTTCATATCAATTTACTACATTTCCTTGTTATATCTGACTGATTTTGCCCCCATTCTTTTTGCCTTCAGGTCCTAAGGCCAGGCTGATGCTTCGTTACCCAGATGGACAGAGAGAGCAAATTTCCTTGTCGTCCAAAGCCAAACTTATGGTGAGATTTTACATAGCTACGTTGTGTATCAGGCTGTTCATCAGGTCATTCAGCCTTTCACCTCAACTTCATGGCATGACTTATATTGATTTTCATCTTTACTTGTTACTCTTCTTCATTCAAGGCCCTGGTAAGACATGTCCAGTCCAAGGGTTACCCCAATGAACGCTTCGAGCTTGTCACTAATTTCCCCAGACGGAAACTCGCCCATTTGGACTATGACATCACGCTGCAGGAGGCAGGTCTTTGTCCACAGGAGACTGTATTTGTTCAAGAGAGGAATTAGACCTCCTATTGTTTTCCTGCCTATCTCTGGTAGACCTCACCCTGTTACCAATGACCTTGGATGATGTTGCTGGCCTTGACCCCTTAAACTTTTGTTCTAACGGAATTAGGCCCCCTGTTGGCAGGACACTTGTAGTGGATGTACTGCTTATTCCACCATTCCACTCTGGACTGAATGCAGAAGTCAACCAAAAGCTTGAATCCTTTATAGTGTTCACAAGCTGGCCAGTAAGGTGTTCTCAAAGCCAGCAATGTTTCATTTTCTTTTACTATTTGATGTATTCTATTCTGATTTAGTATACATTTTCTTTTGTGATTTTCAAGCTAATCAGGATAGAAAAACATTTGATATTAGTTAAAAGAAAAGGAAAAGCCCAAAATAATGAATCACTGATAACTGAGGCACTGGGAACTTGTAAAAAAGACTTTTACCTCCCATAAAGTATGTCAAATGTCAGAATCTATTTTCTAGTTTTGTTATTTTCTGTACCTGGGGACAGGTAAAAGGAGGGCTTTTTTTAACCTGAGCACCTGTTTGTCCCGAATGTGGTTTATCTCCTGTTTATTGGTCGAGGCAAAAGTCTAATTGTTAAGGGAGGGAAGGGGCATTTAGACATTTGATCTATAAATGACAAATACGTGTGATCATGGCTACTATCCTGTGGACACATGGTAGAGGTCAAGGGTAATTCCAGCATTTTTAAAACCTGGGCCCTATTTTCCCATCATTTGGAGTCTAAATGACTAATATTATTGTTTTTTGTATGGAATTGGTCCAGTATCGAGCAATAATTTGTAAGCTGGTAGCTGAGAAACAGACTAATCTAATCCTTTCCTTGCCAAGGGACAACTGCGTCCGTGAAAGTATGTCCACTAAAAAGTGCTTGTTTTTTTCCAGCAATAGGCTCATCCTTTTACTGCTGTGACTATTTGCACGCAGAGGTGTGGTTTCGAATGTTTACAAAAGAAGATATCACGGTGAATTTTATCAGAGCTGACCATTTATTTGAGTTAGCATTGCCCGAGTAATATAGGAACCGCTATCAATAATTTATTTCTAAAGACATGGCTGAATATTTAGTAGCTTATTTCAATAATGGGGATGAGGCATTTGAGATCTATGGCCACCCATATTTGAGCCAAAGTATATGGATGAAAAGTTACTTGAAATAAGCAAGGAGGGTGTACCAGCTTTTTTGGTTGGCAGTAGTTATCGATTGAAATGGACCATTAATTGCTGGCTTCACATTCATATGGGGTCAGTGGTTTCAAGAAGAGCAGCTTTATTTAGCTGTCATTGCCGATACATACATAGAAGGAAACATTTTCTCAGCATTTTACCCATTAAATTGTAATGGAGTAGTGGTGCTCACTGCATATGCTGGTTTCATATGCATATGAAACTGATTGTTGGTTTTCCAAAACAGACCTGGCGCTCGAGCAAAACAATAGGACGACTGGCATTTGATTTTTGTTGGGGGGTTGCACAAAATGGTGGCCGCAAAGCTTACTTGGTAGATTGGTCATCTGGTGATTTGAAGGTTGCAGGTTTGATCCCCGGTCTTGCAGAAAGCGTGCTGGGGTGTCCTTGAGCAAGACACCGGCCCTCTAACTGCTCCCCAGTTCCCAAATGGTGGCTGATCCCTGCTCCTATACAGCAGGATGGGCTAAATGTATATTTCCCTAATTGCTCTGCACTGTGAAGGACTGGTGACCCTTCAAGGGTGTTTCCCCTTCGAGGGTGTTTCCCCACCTTTTGCCCAATGAGAACTGAGATAGGTGCAGTTCCCCCACGACCTGACCTCCGATAAGCGATTGACAATGGATCGATGGGTTGCCCAAAATCACTACAGCAACTGTAAAATCGCAATGCCACCACCACTGTATGCACACTGCCGCATACACAGCAATTCAATGTTTTTGTTAATGAGAAGTGTTTTATAATTGTTATTATACTACTACTACGACTAATGATAATAAGAATAATTTATACTATAATTCTCATGATTGTTTTACTGTAAATAGGCTCCTGTAACCCCCTGCAAAATTTGCACTCCGAAAAACAAAAGGCTCCATTAGCTTTAACTGAGTATTCCATCCAGGACCTGTTTTGGTACCCATCCAGTGGCAAAATTCAGTTTCTTCCTTGAGATCATTGGAGATGGAAATGTGTCTAGTTTTTCCTGCTTGGGTAGATTATCACTGAAGTCCTCTGGGTTACTGATTGCTGCGGGGTTGCTTGCTCTGGTCGGATTCAGTTAGCCAGCGAAGAAAAGAGGCTTTATTTATTTACTACTGTACATACAACAATTTTTTTCTCCCCACATTTAACCCATCCTATAGTATAGGAGCAGTGAGCAGCCGCAGCGCTCGGGGACCAGTTAGAGGTTTAGTATCTCGCTCAAAAATATATTGACATGCTTTCTGCAGGGAGTGGGGATCAAACCACCAACTCTTCAATTACTAGATAACTGCCCTACTTCCTGAGCTGTGATGCCCCAATGAGCTGTTGTTGAAGCTGAGCTCAAGAGGCCAGTGTTACCGTCTTGGGAGAGATCCCTCCTCCTCTGGTACTCTCCCTGAGGTTTCTTCCCATTTTTTTCTCCCTGTCAAGTTTTTTTTTAAAGGTAGATGTTCCTTATCCAATGTGTCTGGGTCTAAAACAGGATATTGTGTTATTTTAAAGCCCACTGATGCAAATTTGTGATAGTGGGCTCTACAAATAAAATTGACCTGCTGGTTATGGCACCAGTAATGTTTTAGCATCAAGAAATGGAGCGCTCACACGCTGATGTGCTGAGGGGTTTTTGCACCCGTTTCTGACGTCCATTTTTTAGCCCAATTGCAATCTTAATCGATGAAGTCGTGGTCTAGCTATCTGTACCTACACTGGGACTAATTCCACCCACCAGTTTAATTCAACACTCAAGTCAAGCGATGTGATACTTTGACAGGTCAAATATGACAATTACTTATTATTTTACATGTGAGGGTGGATCTGCTGTCAAAGAGCAAGGAGTTGAAATAAGAAGACATAACCTGGTCTAGCCCAGTCCCAACACCACCCTTGATTGTCAGTTTTAAAAGATCATGACTGCCAGCTCCAAGAAGCTGGTGCACCCTTCTCTACCTGTTGTACTAACCCCCTCTTCAAATTCTTGGAGCTCCTCATCCATATACTTTGGCTCAAATGAATACAAGCAGCCTTTGATTTCTATTGTCTCATCCACATTGTTGAAATCAGTTAAATGTTCAGCCACGACCTTGGAGATAAGTTATTGCCAGCAGCTTCTCTGTCTCGGTCTATGCTACCTCAAATGAATGGTCAGCTCTGATAGGATTTAGTATGACATAATTTGTAGACAAATGATGTCCTCACGCACAAACTGTAGCAGCAACAGAGACTAGAAGGGTCAAGACATAAAGAAAAAGGTCTATCTTGGTAAGAGTCCTTTCCATTATGCCGTCAGACACTTAGAGTAACAGTCTGAGCCTGTCGTTAGTAAAAACAAGCACTTTTAGTGGATGCATTTTGACACAGGCACCATTGCCCCCAAGGATTACTTAGCACCCTGTTTCACAGCTGCAAGCTGAAGCATTTTTGCTCAATATCAGACCGATTTAAACAAAAATCTCCCTATGAGTCATTTAGACGTTAAACGATTGGTAAATATGTTTAGACATACTGGAATGACCCTTTAAGACAATTCAGTAGATCTGCACCTTTTCACTCATGTGCTCTGTTGATAAACTGGAGAGTAGTAGATGGGTTTTGAGATTTCAGGGGTTGACTTTTGATATAGAAGTTAATAACGAGGGGCGGCTCATCTCATCCAATCTGCTTTGTACAAGGATGGTGTTGAGAAATTGATATTTAGTTGTAGTCATTCTGTCTCCTCTTTTTTTATATGCTACCAAGGAAATATGCTGATGCTGAAATATAACTGTCAAAACAAGGGATTCATGGGAATTATGTGTGGTTATTATTTTCTACAAATTGGTTAGCCTCAGTCATGTCATCTCATAGGCATGATGACAATGCTCTTAGATAAAATGCACAAACCGAAACCTATTATGTTCCTATTGCTCTGAGACGAGGCAAGAGAGGCACAATAGAGATGGTTTGGACATGTGTGGAGGAGAGATACTTGTATACAGGGAGAAGGATGCTGAATATGGAGCGGCCATGCAAGAGAAGAAGAAGACTAAAGAGGGGGTTTATGGATGTGGTGAGGGAGGACATGCAGGTGGCTGATGTGACAGAAGAAGATGCAGGGGACAGGAAGAGATGGAGACAGCTGATCCACTTTGGTGACCCCTAACGGGAGCAGCCGGAGCAAGAAAATGGTGGGGATTAATTGTGATAAGTAAAAAAATACCTTTGTTTCTATAGGAAAAGTTGCTATAGATTGACCTGTACATTGGTGTGCACTCTCCAATTCATAATCTTGATGCACGCTCAGTAATCCAGGTATGTAAATCACAAAAAAGAGGTGTATCAGTTCAACTGGATCAGGAGTTTATTTGGAAACGTTTCCAAATAAATAAACCTGATCCAGTTGAACTGATTCACCTCTTTTTTGTGATTTCCAATTCATAATGTTTTACTTTTGACATCGTCACTGCCCAATCTGTATGTATAGGGTGCCAAGTGTAACTTTTGTTTCATGGGGATTTTGTAATGAATTTATAACTGAGAAAGGTCTGTTTTACATGTCACTATTAGGCCCCATGTTGTGGGGGTGGACACGGGCTTAGATGAAGTTTGAGGGATTAAGGGTGGATCCCCTTCCTTACGCCCCACATTTGGTTCAAACCCATGGCCTCTCACTAATCGGTTAACCCAAAGCACATGCTCTACCACTGAGCTACTGTGGCTCCTTTTGTAATTATTTATGAATCATAAGGATAATAATAAATTTACGCATTTCATGGCACAAAAGGCACTCTGTCTACGAAGAAAGGTCTATTGCACTTGGCACCCCATAGATCTGATTCAACTGTAGATGTGAGTCATGCATGTGCACTATTGACTTAGATCAGGCAACGATGGAAAGCTGCGCTGGTCAAGCAAGCTAGAGAGTGAATGAAGAGAGGGAGTGGGGATGGTGAGAACATTTTTTCAAGGGTTTTTCCCAACCCAACCACAAGAGGGTCTTTATCCTTTGTCATAACTGTGCACAAAGATCTATAAGGCTTATACATACTGTAGTTTGTGACATTAGTCCCGGAAAC
>OMLC01022921.1:1726-51035 GCA_900302585.1 Regalecus glesne | reverse complement strand
ATATATACTGTCCCTATAAAGGAGATTATTGTTATTCAGAGTGTAAATACACCAGGTTTCGTTAATACTTTATTTTCATCTGTTGTCCCAAGCAATTAGGGGTTCAGTGTCATAACTCGTCAACGTGGTTTCTGAAGGAACCAGGAATTAAACCACCAATCTTCTGACTACTAGATGACTCCCCTACCTCCTGAGCTATGTTGTCCCATAAATAAACCAAAAGCATAAAGAAATCATCGCTTACTCGCATTCAGGTATCTGAAAGACAATTTCCTTATATAGCCTCAAGCATTTCATTCTCCCTGTGGCAAGTCTGGCAGAAACTAGCCAGTGTCAGCATCAAGCAGATTATTATAAAACAGATATCCTCAAGACATTGCTGCAAAGCCCTTCTTTCACACTCATGGTTTGTTTGTTTTTCCACCCAAATGTAACCTGGAGAGCAGAGCCCCAACTCATGTCTGCTTAGTTTTCTTTGAATACCAATGGGACGAGGTCTGTCAACGTCTCATGGAGGGGGGATGCCTCCAACTGCTCTACTGTGGTTTAACTGGTTCAAAGGATTGACTGGAAATAAATGAAAGCTCTGAACCCACTATGTACCTGGAAAAGGGGATTAAACAACCCCCCTCCTCCAGCCTCCCTGTGGTGCTGGAGGAGAGGAACATCTCAGAGAAGATCCACAGTCACAAATGACCCTGACCCTGTTCAGTAAACCCCCTATTTTTACCTTTTTGGAGAAACACAGATATCAGTTATAAAGGCAAGAAAATATTCACTTTATTTCTAAACTAGATCACAGCTTCTTTTGGTTAGATGTGATTATTTAGGAGGGCCGTTAGGAGTTGACTCTGCAGTGAATCCATAGAAAATGACAAGAGGTTGAGTGCATTGAAAAAGCAACACGTTATTTCATTTTTACACTGGGTTTCTACATCGGCTTATGAGTATATAACGGTAAAGAATCTCAGCCTTGCTTTACATTTTGTCTTTTCTCACCCCAAGGGAAATGAGGCTTCAGTGAAGTTGTGAAGGAAGAAGGGGCATTTACTAAGCCTTAATGCAGTTGTCAGCAGTGGAGTATGTTGCATCTCTAGGACTAACTGGGAGGGTGACACTGTTTTGGCGAATCCCACAATGCATAAAATGTGTTCAGAAGATGTGGTATAAGAGAAGAATATGAAGATTTGGACCGAGACTGGCTAAGCACTCCAGGCAATTCTGAATAATGTAAGGAGACAACGTTTTAAAACTATGCAATGAAATGCAATATTAAGAATATACATTCTAAGTTATCGGGAAGATATATTGCATACTGTTGTGGTGAAGGCCAGTCACAAATCTACAATATTTAAACACAAGATATGCACAAAATAGTAATAATCATAATGATGTCCTTTATAGGGAGAGTGCATGCATTTAGAATGTAGATATGCCAGATTTAGCCAAAAGGCTAATTTTCATCTGTTTTCTCAAGCAGTTAGAGGCTCAGTGCCTTGTTGAAGGAGACTTTGATACACTTTAAGAAGGAACCAGGGCTTGAAGCATCAATCTTCCGATTACGAGATGATCACCCTACTTCCAGAGCTCTGCTGCCCCCAAAATGGGACATAATGACTGCTTTACATGGTAGTCTTTATAACAGGTAATGAAACAAACATTCAAAGCTGATATGAGGATTTCAAGGGTTTAATGAACCAAAGTCAACCAGAAGCATACAATGACTTATGACAGACCCATACTCTCCCCTAGTCTGTTGTGCCGATCTGCTTTTCCATCCAATCATTTCCATTGAAACACTGTTTGTATGCTCCACTGGATAAACACACCTTCACCAGTATGCATACCAAATACGGCCTAATAAGGTCATTAATAAGAGGTTCTTACCACGGTGCTACGCAGTCGCAATCAGTCCGTCTCAGCGGAAATTGATGGTGTCCTTTAACAAGCTAATGGTAATGTGAATGAGAAGACAAGACTTCCTCAGAATGGAGAGCAGAAATAAATCTGATTTTGTGTGTGCGTGTGTGTGTGTGTGTGCGTGGCTGTGTGTGAATGAGGGGTTTAGAACAGGGAAATCTTGGTTTGATCAGTTCAAGTCATTTTCTATGAGTCTTTGTTGGGCATATAACAGATGTTTAGGGTCCAGCGGCCTTCACCCAGGCATGGGTGGACACTTTTTCTTCATGGCATGCTGCACAAAAGCTGACACTGTCCGACAGAGCGGTGATGTAGTCCGAGCCAACAAGGACCGTTCTGTCCTGCTGTCTCCCCCTCTTTGGCTCAATCAAATTGACCCTTTCATACAGTGTGTTTCTGTCTGGTTGTGCTCCTCGCTGATTCAAACAGATGAGGGCTATCTTCAAAGTGGAATGCAACCACTTGGGTGACAGCCGGCCTGACAGCGATGCACATAATGGAGGGTTAAAAAAGACATATCCCAGCTTTAGAAACCGGGCGTTGTGACACAGTGTCAGACTGCTACGCAGTAGTGCTCCTACTGGTTTCAGATCAGGATGTAGCCTAGACTGGATCCGATAGATGATAACCACATTGTGTGAAAATTGACTCGCGCAGACAAGGTTATTCTTGATGAGAAAAACCAACATGGGTGACTCATTCATAAGTTAACATTGGTTTGGGTAACATGAGATTTCCCATTATGTGTAAGGAGAGAGTATTCTCCTCTTTGAGCATGTGAGAAAATGTATTCTGCCTTTTAGGAGTATAATGAGAGGTCCATTTTTACTTGTCACCATTAGACTCACATTATGGGAGTGGGGGTGGACACACACTTAGATGAAGCTTGGGGAATTAAGGCCAGAGGCCCTTCCTGACGCCTTCCATTGGGTTCAAACCTGCAACATCTGGCTCATCAGTCTCACAGCACGTGCTCTACTACTGAGCTACCATGGCCCATTCTTTTCCGAATGCTATGAATACAACAAACTACAACTTGATCATTCAGTCATTGGCTGATTTCAGCTTCAGTTTTGAATACCTAGCAATAAAAATGACAATGAAGCAGAGCAATGTGCTGTTGCAGCCTCTATGCTCTAACTTGTGTGTTATTGCACTCTAGTGGATGATGTGAGTTACATGCATGCACATTAAATGCACAAACAGGATTACCTGCCAGAGTCCTGGTACTGGTGCCAGAATCCAAGTATGAGAGTAAATGTTGTCGGAGATTTTGATGATCATAAGAAGGTGATATAACTTAAATGTTCTCGTTCCCTTATCTTAAATGCAGCATTACAATGAAGTGATTCAACTTTCTGAACATATTCAACTGTTTTAGCTGAGTGACACACCCACACACACAAACACACGTGTGTGTGTGTGTGTGTCTGTGTGTGTGTGACTGTGTGTGACTGTGTGTGTGTGTGTGTGTGCGTGTGTGCGTGTGTGCGTGTGTGTGTGTGTGTGTGTGTATATATATATATATCCACCATCAACCACTTATCTAAAGTTTGGTTGTGGAGTCATGCTGGAGGTTATTCCAGCACTCATTGGACAAAGGCAGGGTAACACCCTTGACAAGTCACCATTCCATCGCAGGATTTAAGCAGTTAGAGGTTCAGTGTCTTGTTCAAGGACACTGTAACATGCTTTCTGCAGGGATCTGTGATCGAACCCCCCCATCTTCCAGTTATTTGATCCCCCTACCATCTGATGTTTGTATAAAGAGTGAAACAGGCTTGTACTGAGCAGGATGCAAAGAAATCACTTGAATTATTGGATTACATGTATAGCAATATTTTGATAGTATGTGTTGCTATGAGTAGAGGGGGGGGTGTTGTAGCTCAATGGTAGACCACATACACCAGGAATTGAGCAGGTCTGAACCTACTGCGGGCTGTCAGGAAGGGCCTCCGGCCTCAATCCCCTATGCTCCATCTAAGTATGCTCACCCCAGGACATAGGGACAAATCGTGACACATGAAAACAAACTTTTTATATTGCTATGAGCAGATATGCTGTGAAACGGACCAAATTATTCACTAATATCACGAGTAGTGTGTCTTCAACACCACAACTCTGCATCAGGAGGTATCCAGGCAGGGGAAGTACTCTAGTTCTTCTACTCTCCTTGTCCCTCTTGTACCTTAAAAAGAACAAGCAGATGGGTAAATACATAAAGCACCATTTAAGAGAAATCGAAAGTAGAAAGTCTGACAAGTAATAATAATTTTAAAAAGATCTGATCATTCAAGCTTTGCACTGTGATGTACTCCACTGTTTTAAAGGTCCCATGAAGTGACAAATGTATCTTTTGGCCTGTCCCCTGTTTTTCAGTAGTCACCACACATGAGGGCACAGCAGCAATGGTGGTCATTGTTAGCCCAGCCTCGGCCGCCATCCTGTATGGTGACAAGACCATCCAGTATGGTCTTGTCAATCCACTTAATGATCTGGCAGAGGTTTACATCTGATGGCCTTCCTGACATAACCACTAACCCTATGGATGGGGCACAGGTAAAGCACTGGATGCCATCCCACTATTCATGGATTTGTGCCCATACTTGTTGCCACATGACATAAGAGATGCATTTGCACTTAATTTACTTGTGTGTGACACTATGTTCCAGAATTTCACAGAAAGCATCATTTCATTTCTATATCCATGAGAGTGATTTTCCTCTTCCTGACAAATACAGCATTTATTTAGTTAGTTAGTTTATTCATGGGACCTTCAAGATGTGAAGAATACTAACAAACCAAGGCAAAGTGTGCACGGACCACCTTTGTTCCTATCTCCCGGCTCTTAGCTCTCATCTTGTTGGCCTGCGACTCGGCTATGTCCGCTCTCTCTTCAGCCTCTTCTAGCTCGTGTTGGACCTTCCTGAATCTTGCAATGTGCACATTGGATTGCTCCTCCTGCAAATGAACAACAAAAGATTCATTGGTGGTGTGGCGTGTGCAGAAATGACTGACTGAGGACTCCCCATAACTAGAAAAAATGAATAATAAAAGGAACGATGTTTATGAGAGGAACATCTGGAACATCTGGATCTTCTTGATGCTGATTCACTTACAGCCTCTTCTGCTTGTCTTTTGTAGGCCTTCACTTTGATCTGGAGCTTGTCGACCAGATCTTGCAGTCTGGCGTTGTTTTTCTTGTCTTCCTCAGACTACAGCAAGTAACAAAAAGCATTCTCTCAGTTAAATGAACTTTTACCTCTGTCTGAGAACCAAATTTTCACTTGAGGTTAACGATGCATTTTGATTTTAACGTGATACCATGCTACTCTCCATCAGTTTGCAATGTCCCGGCTTAGAATAGGACTATAGATTTTCTACAGGCCCAAACTGACTTATATGAATCGAACAAGTGGATGCTACTGAACTTAAAGGAAACCAAAACAAGACATCTAAAGCATTTGTGAATTGAGATGAGCAAAAAATGCCATCCCTACGCTCTGTCATTGTCGTGGAAGGGAGCTTACCTGATAGGTCAGCTCTTTTATCTTCCTCTCATATTTACGGACTCCTTTGATGGCGTCGGCACTACGCTTTTGCTCCCCATCCAGCTCGTTTTCCAGCTCACGGACCTTGATAAAAAATTAACATTACTTTTATTATCGTGATGGTGATGATGATCCACCAATCCATCATCCAACACTTATCCATGCTCATTGAGCAACAGGCAGGGAACAGCCTGGACAGATCGCCACTCCATCTCAGTGGTTGAGCAATTAGGGGCCCAGTGTCTTACTGAAGGACATTTCAACACGTTATCTGCAGGGCCTCGGATTGAGCCAAAATTCCATATACACATATACATATGGAATACACATGGACTATACATGCCCTGGTGTCTAGCTTGTGGAGTTGTTTTTTGCCCCCCTTCATGGCCAGGTTCTCAGCCTCATCTAAACGGTGCTGCAGGTCTTTCACTGTGGCCTCCAGGTTCTTCTTCATCCTCTCCAGATGAGCACAGGTGTCCTGTTCTTTCTTCAGCTCCTCAGCCATCATGGCAGCCTACAAGATCAAGAAAAGTAGATTTTTTTATCCTAAGCTCCTCTCTATGTTTGCCAACACAAGGCCCCATTTAGAGGACTTACATCAGTAATGGCTTTCTTGGCCTTCTCATCTGCATTCCTGGCTTCCTGGACAGCATCTTCTATTTCCCCCTGAAGCTGAGTCACGTCACTGTCAAGCTTCTTCTTGGTATTTAGAAGGCTGGTGTTCTGTGGAGAAAGAGAGAAGTGGGTGTAATTCAAGTGAGGACGAGGGAAGGATTTCATTCAGTCCACTGGAAAACCAACTGACCTGAGAATGGAGAAGACCTGCTCTCTCGCCGACATCATTCAATTCCTGCTCAGCCATTTTCCGGCCCCGCTCTGTTTGCTCCAGCGCGGCTCGAAGCTCTTCAATCTCCGCCTGCATCAAGTTTGTTCTGCGCTCCATCATGGCCACCTGCTCCTTCATGTCGTCCTGTCCTCTAACAGAGTCATCCAGGTGGATTTGGGCATCCTGGAGTTGAATTGACATTTTTTAGACAGAGTGGTTGAGTTTTATCCGTCACAATTAGTCCCTGTGTTGTGGGGGTGGACATGCACTTAGATGGAGGTTGGGGGATTAAGGTCGGATGCCCTTCCTGACACCCTGCCGTAGGTTCAAACCCATTGTGTCTGGTACCTTAAGTTGTCCCTGGACATTCCTCAGTTGTTTCTGGGCCTCGGCAGCCTGCCTGTTTGCATGGCTCAGCTGAATCTCCATCTCATTGAGGTCTCCCTCCATCTTTTTCTTGACTCTCAGGGCGTCGTTTCTGCTCCTGACCTCCGCGTCCAGAGTGGCCTGCATGGATTCAATCATCCTCTGGCTGTTTCTCTTCAGCTGGTCAATCTCTTCATCTTTCTCGGCCACTTTCCGGTCTACTTCAGCCTTGACCTGGTTCAGGTCCATCTGGATGCGAAGGATCTTAGATTCCTCGTGTTCCAGGGAGGCCTTTAATATGATATATGCAAGAATAAATATAAAGAATGTATACTTTTCAATCAGCTCAACAATGGGCAAACTATGCCAGTCTGTTCGATTGCTGCCTGCAATGGGATTTTATGCATCACCACAAAATGAGATATCTGCTGTCATGATCATCATCCCTTTTACCTCCGCCTCCTCCAGTGCAGTCTGCATGTCACTTTTCTCTGTCTCCGTCTGCTTCTTGAACTTCTCCAGTTCATGGATGAGCTTTCCGTTTTCTCCGAGATGCTCCGTCAAGTCTGAGATCTCCTCTGGGATTAATGAGAGGATGCGATGCAGAGGGATTGGTTTAAAAGACAAACTCATAGTTGCCCAAAAGGCACAAGTAACCATTTTAAACGAGCGGTAGTTTTCCCACTCACGTTGCAGGTTTTTGTTCTCTCGTTTCAGAGTTTCCAGGTGGTCCAGGGCCTCCTCGTATGAATTTTTCAGTTTGAAAAGCTCATTGCTTTGAGCGCGAGACTCTTTCTGAGCCCCGTCAAGCTCTGCCTGGGACTCCTCATACTTTTGCTTCCAGTCAGCTAGGATCTGAAATGAAACGGAGCTATCAGGCAGTGTGACTCAGCGGCTGGTTGCACAGCGTGACCTCTGCATGAATATACCTTGTCAAAGTTCCTCTGCTTCTTGTCAAGGTTAGCTGCTAAGCTGTTGGACCTCTCCACGTCCACCATGAGATCCTCCATTTCACTGTGAAGTCGCTGTTTGGTTTTCTCCAGGGAGGCACATTTTGCATTCACTGCCTCAATCTGGTCCTCGGCTTCCTGGAGGCGCTGGGCGAGCTTTTTCCTATGGGAAAGTGAAAACCCATGTTATGATCTTCACCTGTCAGGTGGTGGAGTGATGTTGATCAGGTCAGTAGATTACTTGGCCTCCTCGAGTTCCTCGGTGCGCTGGATGGCGTCCGTCTCGTACTTGTTTCTCCACAGAGCCACTTCAGTGTTGGCTTTTGACATGCAGCGCTGCAGCTCAGCTTTGGCCTCCTGCTCCTCCTCGAACTGCTCTCGAAGGAGGTCACAGTCATGGCGAGCTGACTGCAGACTGTGAGCCAGGGCATTCTTGGCCTGAGGTGGAGGGAGATTACAACTTGAAGGTACTAACGTATCAGTGAAATTTCAGAAGATAGCACTTTACTAAAACAATAGCACAGCTTTGACTCCAGCCTGCCTTTGTCTCTTCCTCGATCTGTCTTTTCAGCTCATCGATTTGTGTCGTGAACCCCTGCTTTCCTCTCGTCAGCTGAGAGATGAGACTCTCCTTCTCCTCCATTTGCCGGGAGTATTCAGCTGTTAACAGGAAAGTATTTGACCGTTGCATCAAATCTATTTACCCTTTGGAACGATGAGAAAATCAAAACCACTCTGATGGGATTACCGTTCTCGGTTTGAAGACGAGCCCTCTGGCCACTGAGGTCGCTGATCTGACGCATGTTCTCCTCGTTCTTGTTCTTCATCTCCACGAGTTGATCCTCAAGGGAGCGACAGGTCTTCTCAAAATTGACCTTTAAAAGTTTTTATCAGGACAAAAGTCAGACATCCACACAGCTCGATGAGATTTATTGCCTCCGTGTGTGACAAACGTACCTTAGTTTTTGCCACAGTCTCCATATTACAGGCCAAGTCGTCGGTTTCCATCTTTAATTCACTCTTCTCCTTTTCCAGTTTCTGCTTGATCCTCTGGAGGTTATCAATCTGCTCCCCCAGCTCGGCCATGCTGTCTGCCTGCTTTTTGCGCAGTGCAGCGGTGGTGGCCTCGTGGTGCAGCGTGGACTCCTCCAGGTCACGCCGCAGCTTCAGGAACTCAGCCTCCCGCTTCTTGTTCATCTCAATTTGAGCAGCGGTGGCTCCTCCGGCCTCCTCCAGCCTCTCGCTGATCTCCTCCAGCTCCCTGGACAGGTCGGACCTCTGCTTCTCTATTTTGGCCCGCATAGCACGTTCAGCCTCCACCTCTTCTTCAAGCTCCTCAATGCGAGCCTTGAGACAGAGAACACGTCATGCTGGTGGTAAGTAATGATAATAATAACTAATGATTCCCTTATCAGTCCCACAAGGGGAAATTTGGATTTCTCTGCATTTTAGACCCAACCTATTGTATAGGAGCAGTGAGCTGCCAACATATGGCGCTCGGGGAGCAGTTAGGGGTTCAGTGTCTTGCTCAAGGACACCTCGACATGCTTTCTGCTGGACCGGGGATCGAACCTGCAACCTTACGATTGCCAGACGACCGCTCTACCCACTGAGCTATGCCGCCCCGAGTGGGAAGGCACAGCATCTGGATATATGGTGATGTGAGTATTTGCTTCTCTAAATCCACTAGATGAGTCTGGGCTTTATTACATGCAGTTCCTTCATCTTCTTTTGGAGCTGGTTGTTCATTGCTTGTTCATCTGCGATTTTGCTGAGCAGCTGGTTGTTCTCAAATTCTTTTCTGTGAACAGGACATGAGAGATGATTCATGAGTACAAGTCCAGCAGACGTTTCCATCTCATGATCAGTGGATGACCTTACTTCTTTATTTTCTCCTCCGACTGCTCTTTGTCATTTTCCAGATCCATTATGGATTCGTGTGCGAGTTTCAGGTCGCCCTCCAGCTTCCTCCTGGCTCGCTCGAGGTCCATGCGGATTTTCTTTTCTTGCTCCAGTGAGCCCTCAAGCTTGAAAGTGAGTAGAAAATAGAGGAGTTGTAAATGTCCTGTTTAACACACGGTTAGGATCTACATTCAGTTGTAATGATGTGTAATGTCAGCCTACGTCGTCCACTTGCTGCTCCAGCTTAGATTTCGCCTTTGTCAGAGAGTTGACTTTGTCCTCCTCCGCTTGAAGATCATCAAGAGTCTGCTGGTGGGCCTCTTGGAGGGCTTTCTTCTCCTTTGTCAGCTTGGTGATGGTTTCATCTTGACCAGTCATTTCCTCTGTTAGATTTTTAACCTGGGGTCCAGACACACCAGCATTAGCAAGATATTCTATGAAATTTAAAAAAACAACATTGCATAAACTGAAAAAGAAGAAAATAATCCTAACAAGATGATTCACCTTGTTTTCAGTGGCATGTTTCTCCTTCTCGACTTTGGCCAGGGTCATTTCCAGGTCGTCGATGTCTTTTTTCAGCTCCGAGCACTCGTCCTCCAGCTTCCTCCTCTTGGCGGTCAGCTCAGAGTTGATTTCCTCTTCATCATCCAGTCTTTCGGTCACCTCTTTGAGTTTGGCCTCAAGTTGGATTTTGCTCTTTATCAAACCTTCACATCTCTCCTCTGCATCACAAAGGTTCTCTGAGTCCTGTGACAAACAAATTGGTAAATATCTGAGACGTGGTAATGACCAGACGGGTCAACATGCAAGTCAGTGTTCTTTGTAACTGCCAAAGGAGACCAAACGTGTAGCAGAAACCAAAAAGCAAATGAACAGTCATCCAGCTTCAGATGCAGCGATACTCACGGCTTGCACTTGGAGAAGGAGGCTGTTCTTCTCCTGCACCAGGGAGACCATTTTTTCTTCAAGCTCCTTCCGCTTGGCCTCAGCCTTTGCCAGATCCTCCTTACACTTTATGAAGTCCTCCTTCATGGTTGCCATCTCCTTTTCAGTCTCTGCACTCTTGAGCAATGGCTTTATTTTGAAGAACAGCTTCATCCATGGCCAGTGCTTCACATTCATAAATGACCGCAGGTTGTACTGGAGAATCCAAACGCAGTCTCTGGAAAACAGGCCCCATGCTTTGTGTGAGTGGTAGAATTAAATCAAACCCAGCACATGAGAAAAATAATGGTTTTCTAGTGACGGCCTTACTTCTGTGCTGTCAGCTTGGAGAATTCTTGTCTCATGAGGTAGCCACGACACAGTGCTTGAGTCTGTGTCACCAGGGAAGCCAGCTTTTCATCTCGCAGCTCCTCCAGAGTGCCGAGCAGACCAGCTTTGAAGAAGACCTGCATTCACATCATGTGGGCACAGAAGTGCTTTGTAAAGACTGAGTGAATCCAGTGGCATATTGCGCCGCTCATACCAAGCTAACATGTAAACTCTGTGGCTTTTATTTCAGTAGACTCTAAAGAGCTTTGCTCTGTGACCTATTTGACTCGTACCTTGGTGGTCCCGAATCTGTATTGGGTATGGTCAATGTCAATTGAACCGAGGAGCTTCTCAGAGGCTTTTTTGCCATCGATGAACTGACCCTCTGGGATGGCGCTTGCATTTAGTATTCTGTATCTGTTGTGATTTACACGCACAAGATCATTCATAAATGAGATCGTCTCACATAAAATCGGGAGGAGGAATATCTTATTTTATAATCCGATGAAAAACAGATCAGTGTTATTCAAGTGTTGGTTTAAGGTGGGAACCAGGTTCTACCTCTGCTTGAAGTCAGCATAGAGGATTCTGCTGGGAAAGCCCTTCCTGCAGATCCTAATGCCCTCCAGAACGCCGTTACAGCGCAGCTGGTGGATCACCAGGTGATTGTCCATGACACCTGTAGGACAGAAACACTCTCATCTATATCCACAAGTCTCGACGGGACTCACTCATCGGTCTTTGTACAGACGAGTTTGTTTTACACACCCATGGAATCTTTTCAGCTCTCACGATGGTTTTACAGTCCATAGTCCCCCCCCACCCCCAATATTTGTTGTGTACCTCGTGCAATGAGCCATCGCCCACACCTGCAAAGAGATCAGTGTTAGCCAATTGGTGTCTTAATTCAGGGGCTGATCAGGTTCTCCGCTGGTCTCTGACATGAACCTCAGAGCTGAAGAGTTGCATGGGTCTGTAAAAATAAATCTGTCTCTACGAACGCTTGACAAGTGGCGCCCATAGTTTTCTCCTCTTCTACTCTGTCTTTAAAGCACATAGACGTGTTTGTCTGAAAATGAGTACCTGGCGTTTTCACCTCATTTGGGATCAGGCAACGGACAAAATGAGGATGGGTGCTCCTCAAGTTGGTCATCAGTTTTCCCAGATTCTCCTACAAAGGAATGAGTCTCAGGTTAACTCGTCTCTGGGAAAAGCCTGTTTCCATAGTTGAAACGTAACAATCATCACGTTAGAACACGGCGGCTCCAGTACCCTGAAAACAGCAGAAACGGTTTGAAAGGAGCCACCTTTCTTCTTTCCTCCCTTCTTTCCACCTTTGCCACCTCCACCTGCGTCGCTGCCTGATTCTTCATAATGGTGATAGAGAGTGTTAGTTCATCAGAGACATTGAGAATTTCTCTTTCTGATGATGCTTTTTGTGATGCCATGCGAACGCCGTACCTGCTTCAGTGCCAGAGAATGACGCATACAAGTAAGACAGCAGCTTAACCGATGACTTCTGATACAGCTGCACCACGGACTCATTCAGCGGGTCCTTGTTTTTGTCCAGCCAGCCAGCGATGTTGTAGTCCACTGTGCCGGCGTAGTGCACCAGGGAAAAGTGAGCCTCGGGCTTGCCTTTGACAACCTTCGGCTTCTGGAAAGCATTGTTTTTTCCAAGATGCTGGTCGTAGAGTTTGTTCTTGAAAGAAGTGTCTGAGGCCTTGGGGAACATGCACTCCTCTTCAAGGATGGATAAGATGCCCATTGGCTGTTAAGAAAGGAACAGGCAAACATGAGATGCAGTTTCATCTGACACTCACTTATCACAGCCATATTCTATACCTTTGACCTACCTTCTCAATTAGCTCAATGCAAGCAGCCAGATCCATGCCGAAGTCAATAAACTCCCAGTCAATTCCTTCTTTTTTGTACTCCTCTTGCTCCAGCACAAACATGTGGTGGTTGAAAAACTGTTGCAGCTTCTCATTGGTGAAGTTGATGCAGAGTTGCTCCATGCTGTTGTACTGTGAACAGATTCAGCCATTAACCCTGCAAGTGCTGGTCCATCACTGTCCGACTGTGTTGATTATTTTTCATTGACTTGCATGTCTGGAGCCAAACTCACGTCAAAGATCTCAAACCCAGCGATGTCCAGCACTCCGATGAAGAACTGCCGCGGCTGCTTTGTGTCCAGCATCTCGTTGATTCTGATCACCATCCACAGGAACATCTTCTCGTAGACGGACTTAGCCAGGGCACCAACTGCATTGGAGACCTAATAAAGGTGTTGTTCACATTCCAGAGGTGCACAGAATCCAGAATGTGTGAACAATTATTTGCACATGTTGTTCAGCTTTAGTCACGGGCCTATCGTAACCTTTAGGATGCTGGGTTACCTGTGGAACCGTCTGCCCCTTGGTGACGTATTCATTCCCGACTTTCACTCTGGGGTAGCAGAGGCCTTTCACTAAGTCTGCAGAGTTCAGGCCCATGAGGTAGGCAACTTTGTCTGCCACTGGTAAGCATGGAATGAGATGAGTAACCAGTTAGTAGCTGAATCTGCTGAAATGGTTTTCACTATTGAAACATATTCTTTTCAAATTTCCAAATCTTCATTTTTATAAACTGGGTCTTATTTCCATAGTTTTGAATGAGAACAGTTTTAAATAAATCCACCCAATCCAGCTTTATAACAAGGTCTTATAGTGCCGTGGAGGATGACCCAACTCTTAAATCTGTCCTATCAAACTAAGAGGAAAGATAGAAAGAAACCAGTGCCTCGGTATCAAGGCTGTAACTTTGGTTCGGGAAGTTGGGGGGGACACAGTAAAACCAGGGGGTCTTGGGGTCATCCGGAAGACCATTCAAAGCGTTTTACAATGTATGTCTTGAATTTACTGAGCATGGGGTAATAAGACCAGATGCTCTTTTCCTGATGCCCCGTGGTGGGATCAAACCCACTACGCCCAACTTGGAGGGACATGCTCTATCATGTGGTACTTGCCAAACGGTACCATAATAAGCATGGCTAAAAAGAAATAGTTAAAAGATTTTGAAAGTCGGGAGGCAAAAATGGGATTTTGAAAGTTGGGAGGGCATGTCCCCTCCCCATCCCCGGTGAAAATCACACCCTAGCTTGATGTATGTGATTTCCTCATATCTTAAGACCTCTAAATCACACTGGTCAGGAGGTTTATGAGTGGCTCCCGTTATCCATGTTAAGTTGTGGCAGGTCAGTCCTGCAGGCTGATCCAGGAAGCAGCTCAGTAATGTAATCAGTCATTGTTGATAAGATTGGACATTTTGAGTAATAAAGTCCAGTTTCCATTTTTGTCTGCAATTCCAAATATGTGGTTCAGATAATGGGATTAAAGTGGATATGATGAGACATGTCTGATGTCCAGTGGTGGTCCCCTGTCTCCACAATGAGGCCTCTGAGTAAGGTGATATCATAACCAATATGCACGAAATTGTGAAGATAAGACCCAGGATGTAAAAAGAAAAAGACAGTATCCTTGACATGCTGTCTTACCCTCAGTGCCATCAGGCTCGGCCTGCTCCTCCCGCTGCTTCTGTTTGAATTTCATGTTCCCATAATGCATCACAGCACCAGTCAGCTTGTAGATGGACAGCTTCTCATCACCAGTGAATCCTAAGATATCAATCGCACTCTGTGAAAGGAAAAAGACCATGATATCAGCCAAGGCCATTGTAGAAACCATGTTCGTACATCTCAATGAAGTCGACTGACAACAGAATGCTCACATCTGTGGCGACCAACTCCTCCTTGTCGTCAATGCTGGCCACAGCGATCTGTCCTTGACTTATCATAGGGAAGTCATACGGATTTGTAGTTATGAGTAGCATTTCTGTGGAGAGAGTCGGAAACCGTTTTGCTTTGGAGACTTGTTAAATGGATGAATATGTGACTGTAATGTACGATGTGCTTTTCATGCTGCTGTACCTATGAGCTCCGGTTTGTGGCCTGTCATGATTTGATAGAAGATGTGGTAGCTCCTCTCGTCAGACAGCTGGAATGTCACTCTTGACTTTTCCAGCAGATCTGCAGATGTGATCACAAATTATGAATACTTTTTATTTCCAGAATCCACCAATCAGGGCTGAGCATGGTGAGACGCCAACTTACATGTCTCAATATCAGCTGATGCCAATTTCCCTGTTGTTCCAAAGTGAATTCTGATGAATTTACCCTGAAAATGAATTAAGTTAACAGGTTGCTTGTGGATACATTTTATTTCCAGGAGGTGCTAAGAGGATTCGTTTTAGTAGGATCTTGGGTTGTATGTCTCGAGACCAAGACCGGGACCACTTTTACATGGTCTTGGCCTTGTCTGTTTTGGTCTCTGTATTGTCTTGGTCTCAGTTTAGGTGCTCTTGACTACAAGGCTAGTTGGGCTCCGTCACACACACAAACACACCATCATCATCATCATCATCATCATCATCATCATGGTCTCTTGAAGTGAGTATGACTGGTCTCTTTGAAAGAGGACGCCTGTGTGTGATTTTGTTTAGCGTGGGGTGACTGGTGCACACACAGCCACCACACGGTCTTTGACAGATCTGGATCAGGACCCAGTGGCATGGAGTCTAAGACAACCGGGGGCCAATTTCAACTGCAGCCTTCATCCACCTCCTCATCCGTTGTGAGGCTTTCTGAAAGTCAGCCCTCATCCCGGGCCTGTTCTGCTGTTGAGGTCTTGATTGGATTTCTCCTCCCTGATCTCACCGCCATGAGTGTCCCTACCAGGAGCATAGCTTCAGACGCCATTCCTCTCAGGCTCTCGGGACCACTCAATTCTCCCCACCATGACAAGGTGACAATCCACGGACACACACACACACACACACATGCCTGGGACTACAAATGTTGAACACCATCTGTCTGTCTGTCTGTCTGTCTGTCTGTCTGTCCGTCCATCTGTCATCACACAATTAGAAAGCCTTTTGTTTGAAGCTTGGCAACAAGACACACTGGTAGGTCTCACTTACAAAACGTGAGGAGTTATCATTCCTCACAGTCTTTGCATTCCCAAAGGCCTCGAGCAGCGGGTTGGCAGAGATAATTTGATCTTCCAGCGTCCCCTGGAAGTCACACCAAACCATATCAGCATCCACTCATGTCCATAATTGTCTTGATTGCCTTCATTTATCATAAAAGGGTTTTCTCACCTGTATTTTACCGACTGCTTGCTCTTTCTTGTCGCCACCACCAGAAACTGCAATTGTTGCAAAGTACTGGATGACACGCTTGGTGTTGACGGTCTTCCCCGCACCGGATTCTCCTCTGTGGATTCACCAGAACAGAGATTTTCAGAAAGCTCCTGTAAGTACTGAGTCTTGAATTCCTTTTCCCACATTGAAATGATGAAGACTCTCATTATCAATTCATTGAACTCACGTGATGAGGACAGACTGGTTCTCACGATCTGCCGGGAACATGGAAGTAAGAACAGGACTCAGTGACAAGTTTACCTGAGCAAGGCATCACACGTCACACAGTTGAAAGGATGCTCATTCTGTAAGCAGTTCATACAGAATCCGTTGGTCGGGCTTACCGGTTAGCATGTTTTGATATGCATTATCAGAAACGGAGAAAATGTGGGGTGGTGCCTCCATGCGCTTTTTGCCCCTGTAGGCTCCCACCACCAGTTGGTCGTACACTGGGAGCCACTTGTAGGGATTCACAGTGACACAGAACAGTCCGGAGTAAGTCTGCAGATGAGAAACATCAGACAGGACATGACTCAGACAGACAGATGAGTGAAGGCGTCCTCTCCTCAGCCCTTTACTTACATAGATCATCCATGCTGCATAGCGTTCTTTGAGGTTGAACAGCACAGAGGGCTCATTGAGGTGGGTCATCATGGCCATGTCCTCAATCTTGTCATACTTTGGTGGGTTCATGGGATGGCAGTCATCCTCCTTAACTGTTACAGTCTGATAAGCACACAATGACAAAGCCTTCAGGGTAACCAGCACAGCCATACATGTCTATCTATGCTGACAGTTACCTGTCACACCAAGTCAGTCGAAGCCGTATTTCAACATCTGTTATCAGTGCAAATCACCTCCCCAGCTATGGTCTTCACCGTGGCCATGCCTCCTTCTTTGCTCTGGATGACACCCTTGATGTACAGGTCTTTGGGATCTGGCACAAAGCAGGCCGATTTGGCGTCGAACGGCCGGTTTTGAGCCTCGATCCTCTCTTTCTCAGGTTTGCGGAGGTACACGGCCGCAGGCCCGTACTGGGCCATCTCGGCATCGGAGCTCATGGTGACCTCACTGACTGAACGGCAGGAAGGTAAAGTCCTCTCAAACTATTTTACACCAAGCTGATCAGATTTATGTTGTCTGCCTTACCGTAACCCGGGCGATATGGTTCAGATGCTCTGCAATCCTGTAAATCAAACACAGAGAAACTCATTTTTGCTGATATGCTGAGGAGAACATGCAAGGCATTGAAGGTGGAAGACGGTAAATCTTACCAGCGGTTAGCCAATGACGGGCTTCCCTATATGAGCACTGCAGAGATGTTGAGCTCCTTTTATTGAGACGAATGTGCTGGTCCAGTGAAAGGGACACTCCAGATTTGGCAACGTCCCCTTTCAAATGTCAATTAAGTCACATTATCGATTTCTAGTCAGCGCTTATATGTATATATATATATATATGCCACAGGATCTTCAAGTGGTAATAGGAGCATGTTCCCAGATGCAGGTGATGATCCTCAAGAACTATTTTTACATGCCTCCCATCCTGTCGACTACTGTTGTTGGCCACTCTTATGAGCCATGCATCCTGACTCTCTCAAGATAAACCTATGGCGTGGTCACTGATGCTCACTCCGAGCCACCAACACAGTACAGCACTTCATTATCTATAAAGTTATGGGGATAACCGAGGGAAAATAGTTTGGCATATACCACAAATCACTGCCAATTTTCTGTAAGTTTTCACATCATTTTAGGAAGTCTGTATGTTGTGTGTGCTGCTTAATGAGTATTTAACTCTAATAGTTTGTGTATCAGTATTTATTTAAAGGCAACAACCGTCCATGTGTGTATTTCTGGCTGTAAAAGATATGACACCATAGTCCCTCAGTTCAAAGAGGCTCCTCAAGGTCCTTCTTGACCGAGACAGTCACGCAGGACTGGAGGACCACCTGCTCCCCCCTGCAGGGCACCTTGTCCAAGGTTCAGTGACCTTCACTAGTTGAGGCATAGTGTTCATAAAATGTGGTGGTGATGTGTTAAGAAGAAAGCCATTGAAAACATTTTGCATTATTATATGGGGGAAACGTTTTTAATTTTTTTTATTTGTCATTTTACAGACATACGATGATATTTGTTCTCTGCATCAACCCATCCTACTGTATAGGAGCAGGGGGCAGCTCCAGCACCAGGGGACCAACTGCAGCTCTTTTTCCTACTGCCTTGCTCAGGGGCACAGGCAGGAGTATTAACCCTGACATCCATGTCTAGGACGGTGGGAGGAGACCCACACAGACACGGGGAGAACATGCTAACTCCGCACAGAAAGAACCTGGAATGGAATTTGAACCCAGAACCTTCTTGCTGTGTGTAAACAGTGCTGACCACTGTACCACCATACCAAGCTGTACGTATGACAATGATTCTTCTCAGTTTGGTAATTCTTCTTAAGATAGACTAACTTTTAACAAATAGACCACAGCTCCATCCACCCACAATACATCCATCCATCCATCCATCCATCAGCTGTTTAACTGAAGTCGAGTTGTGGGGTCATGCTGGAGTCTATTGCAGCATTCCCTGGACGAAAAGTGGGGTAACACCTTGGAGAGGCCGCCATTCTATTGCAGTTAGGGGTTCAGTGTCTTACTCAAGGACACTTCGACCTGCTTTCTGAAGGGATCAAACCATTACTAGAGGACCGCCCTACCGCCTGAGCTATGCCAGCCGTCAGGTGTTTTATTTTGCTCCCCAATACTTTTCATTTGTATGAATGAATGGCGGCACCATTTCACTCCCAGTTTCTTGATCTAACTCGTTTGCCAACGGCTGTGATAACCGTCACTTCCCTGATCAGCTGCCTGATTAGTTGACGAATTAACAAGGTAATGATGCTGGGTCCCTCCGTTCACCACATCACGCTGCCTCTAAAGCATCTCCTGGGGTTCTGGAGATCGCCCACGGGGCCCTGCTTTGCAGAACAAGCAGGGAAGAGTGTTTGTGAACCGCGATCCCTTAGTTCCACGGACAGTAATGTGAATGGGCACGTCACAACATGTGCCCGCAGCTGAGTGTCAGCTTGAAAACATTTCTCACCACAGCCTCATGTGGAGTGATAGCACAGAGTGTTATTGTAGGCCCAGGGACAAGGGAAGCCGAGACGGTGACAAAGTCATAGCTCACATGCTGAAAACGTTAATGAAGAAATGATATCTGGATGGCTGGATGGATGTAATGTGCACTGTTAAATGCCACACAATACATTTATCACAGAGGAAACACCAGGATGCCTGTACACACGACACAAATGTGCAGAGAAACTGGTGGACTCGTACTGTTAATAGTCAATCATGTGGCCATGGTCGAGTTAAAGCCCCTTAAGTGTTTAAGCCCCCGTCCACTGTCCCTTCTTCTTGGCTGGAGGTCACCCCAAACACTTGTTCCCAAAGCCAATGTGACCCCTCCCCCGATCCAAAGTCACACATGTGCTGTGGCAATCAACGCTAATGTGCTGGCATTTATAGAAATGTCATGCACTTACCAGCTGTGTTGGTTGTGATTGCTCAGTAGTTGTGTGCGCGCATCAGGAAATGATAAGGCAGACACCGCAGGTTCGACCCCGCCATAAAGGCATCCAACTCGAATCCCCAAGCGCCATCCATGTCCACCCCCTCAATGTGGGGACTAATGGTTGAGAGTAAAAAAAAACGCTGTCATGTACCCACCAGATGAACAGCGTTTCCCTTGCAGAACAAGAAAACACATGCTGTTGTGTTGGCACACTTTTGATCTGTCTGTATCTCCGCATTTCATTTATTCTGTGTCCATCTGTCTTTCAATCCGTCCGTCATCTTTCTACTGTGCCTGTCTGTCTATATTTCCCTTCTGTCTGTCTGCTTTTGCATCCGCTTGTTCTTTGCTTTTGGCTTTTCACATTTACTTCAAATGGAAATGGTAAATGGACTTGTTCTTATACTGTACATCTCTGGTCTAATGACCACTCAAAAGTATTACATGATGTGTACATGTACATGATGTGGGTGGGCATAGTTGAGGAAGTAAGATTAGTGTTTCAATCCCTGGTCCCTGCAGAAAGATTTGAAGTGTCCTTGAGCAAGACACTGAACCCCCTTACCGCTCAAGGCCTGCAATGGACTGGTGACCTGTCCAGGGTGTTTCTCCATCTTGCACCCAATAAGCCCTGGGATAGGCTCCAGCATGACTCGGTGACCTGATTTCAGAAAAGCGGTTGACGATGGATGGATGGATGAAGTATTTCCCTTTTCTTAAGAATATTTTGAAACAGGGAATCAATGACACGGATTCATAATTTTGTCAATTCTTTATTTAATTTTACAATCACATTCAGGTCATTTATCTGCAGAAGTTGCACCATAGACCCCACTCTATCTGACTCTCTATGTCCATCTCGTAGAGAAAAGGACAGGGCATGACCTCAGTCGAACTCATAAAGCATGACATTTGCTAGTTCTTACTTACTAGCTCTGACATCTTTTGACAAGATAAAACTGCAGAAAGTGCAGCTCGGAGCAGAGACCTATTCTCCTTTGCCACCAACATCACGACTCTTCGCCCGTAACTTGTTCACTTGGGACTCGGCAATATCCGCACGTTCCTCAGCCTCCTCAAGCTCATGCTGCACCTTTCGGATTTTGGCCAGGTGGATGCTTGTTTGCTCGTCCTTTGTGTCAAACGGATTTTTTGAGAAATATTCAAATTAATTGAGCCTCATGGAAACCCCTTCTGCAGATGTACATGAAGCCAGCAAGGCGTGCAGTCACTCGATACTCACCGCCTCCTCACACTGTCGTTTGTATGCCTTCACTTTCAACTGCAACTTGTTGACCAAATCCTGCAGCCTTGCCACATTCTTCTTCTCCTCCTCACCCTAGAGCATCCTTGTCATTACTCTTACAGCTTGTATCAAGTATTTCACTTCAGTATCTAGCAGGAGAAACCTTGACGTACCTGGTACGTGAGCTCTTTTATTTTTCTCTCATGTTTTCTCACTCCCTTCATGGCATCGCAGCTTCGCTTCTGTTCGGCTTCAAGTTCATTTTCCAACTCGCGGACCTGATGAGTACAGTTAACTTAAGAGGTGTCCATCCATCCATCCATCCATGGGATCATACACCGATGATCTTTTCATTGTTCATGCATTTGACTCCTCCTCATTCAAGCTTGTTTTACTGTTAAGCAAATATTTGTTTGAATACAAGGAAGCCTGTTTGGTGAATTGAAGAAACTACTTTCCCCAAAATTTGGGACATGGTGGCAAGGTTACCCTGGATTCCAGCTTTTGCAGTTCCTTCTTTCCACCTTTCAGAACAATCTGCTCTGCTTCATCCAGGCGATGTTGGAGGTCTTTCACTGTGGCCTCCAGGTTTTTCTTCATCCTCTCAACATGAGCACTGCTGTCCTGCTCTTTCTTCAGCTCCTCAGCCATCATAGCAGCCTTAGGTTAAGGAACGTGACCTGTTAGATTTGCTCTCCACGAGGACTGACCTCAGAGAACAACTAGAAATAATTAAAAAAGCTCAGTATGTTCAGGATTTGAGGAAACTCACATCCATGATGGCTTTCTTGGCCTTCTCGTCTGCGTTCCTGGCCTCCTGCACGGTTTCCTCCATCTCCGACTGCAGATGTGCTATGTCAGACTCCATCTTCTTTTTACTGCTCAGGAGGCTGGTGTTCTGCGTGGACAGATGGGAGGTGAGGGTGCAGCACATTTCACTGAATGTTTCTTTGTGGTCTGAATGCAGAGCTCACCAGTCTCCCTCACCTGAGAGTGCAGCAGCTGGACCCGCTCGTTGACCTCAATCAGCTCTTGTTCAGCCAACTTGCGACACCTCTCCGACTGCTCCAGGGCTGCCCTCATCTCCTCAATCTCAGTCAAAATCAGAGTGTTGCGGCGCTCTATGATGGCCAGCTGTTCCTTCAGGTCCTCCTGAGCATGCAGGGCTTCATCTAAATGGACTTGAGTGTCCTGGGGCAACAAGAGCAAAGTGCTGTTCAAATAATCACTGCATTGCTTAGGCAGGTCGGAGAGGACCGCATCAAAACTTGTCTGTTCATTCTTCACAGCGCCACCTCCACCTCCATGTCGACTGCTCTATGTGATCTGTGCAAACTAGCTGGAGGCATTTCCACTGCTTCAAGGCCGGAGAGAATGACCCCAGCAACTCCAATGGTTCACACTGACCTTGAATTGACCCTGGAGGTTCCTGAGCTGTTTGGTAGCCTCGGCTGCCTGGCGGTTGGCATGGCCCAGCTGGATCTCCATCTCGTTCAGGTCACCCTCCATCTTCTTCTTGACTCGGACAGCATCGTTCCTGCTGCGCGTCTCGGCATCCAGCGTGCTCTGCAGCGTGTCAACAGTTCTCTGGTGGTTCCTCTTGAGCTGGTCGATTTCTTCGTCTTTCTCTGCCAGCTTTCTGTCCACTTCGGATTTGATCTGGTTCAGCTCGAGTAGGATGTGCAGCAGTTTGGCCTCCTCGTGCTCAAGGGAGGACTACAGGAAGAGACACAAGCCCTCTAGTGATCTGGACATGCTCTCAGCGACACAGTGAGGAAAGGAACGTCATGTCATGGAAACAAATCAAACCTCGGCCTCCTCCAGGGCTGTTTGGATGTCTCCTTTTTCCTGCTCCGTTTGCTTCGCTGCCTTCTCCAGCTCGTGGATGGTTTTTGCGGTATCTCCTACTTGCTCGGTGATATCAGTTATCTCCTCTGAAATTAGATTGAAGATTTTATGACGCGAGGTTTATTGTTATGATCACCAAAATGAAATCTTATTCCCAGCCAAAACTCATACGTTGGAGATTCTTATTCTCTCGTTTCATGCTCTCCAGGTGGTCCAGAGCCTCCTCATGGGAATTCTTCAGTTTGAAGAGTTCTGTGCTCAGAGCCCTGGACTCCCTCTGAGAGACCTCGAGATCCGACTGACTCTCCTCATACTTCTGCTTCCATTCAGCGAGAACCTGATGCACACAGGCAGCCAGCATGTGGACTAAATGCAGCCTCAAGATATACGTCAATAGGTTATGATGCTGACATTGAAGTGAGGCCTGCCAAAAGGCGTACCTTGTCAAAGATCCTCTGTTTTTTGTCTAAGGCAGCGTTGGCAGCATTCGACCGCTCCAGCTCCACCATGAGATCCTCCACCTCCGCCTGCAGCCTTTGCTTAGTCTTCTCCAGGGAAGCACACTTGGCGTTCCCTGCTTCGGTCATCTCCTCAGATTCCTGAAGTCGCTGGGCCAGCTTCTTCCTTTGAGGCAGAAGGGTTAGTTTCTAGCGGTGCGTGGCTCGCATGGCGATGACATAGAGACACGTGCATTATGGAATTCAACAGGACAGGATCTGGTTTAGCAGTTTATGTGTGTTCAATGAAATGGCAAACAACATGCATTTTATTTTACGCTGCCCTCTATGTTGTGAGCAGAGACGGGGCTTATTTCGCAAGACTGAGAGACTGAGATTGTGATTATCTGTGAAATGCTGCAGTAATGAAAAGACGAGGAAGGAAATATTTGCCTTTGTAGACAGAACACAAAGAGAGCATGTTGCACAGGCTGTTAGCTTGTTTTATATTAGTGGCTTTAAGGTTGTATGTTGTTAATGGGCTTCCTTTTTGGAACTTTTAGGCATTCGTGAGACAGCGAGGATTCATTCATCCATCCATCCATCCATCATCGACCGCTTATCCAAAGCTGAGTCGCAGAGTTCTGCTGGAGCCTATCCCAGCGCTCATTGGGTGAAAGGGTAAGCACCCTGGACAGGCCACCATAAGATATTAATTCATTAATTCACATTAATCATTCATGCATGCATCCATATACTTCTCACTTGGCCTCCTCAAGCTCCTCGGTGCGCTGGATGGCGTCAGTCTCATATTTGGTCCTCCACTGAGCCACTTCACTGTTGGCCTTGGACATGCAGCGTTGCAGCTCTGCTTTGGCCTCCTGTTCCTCCTCATACTGCTCCCTCAGGAGTTCGCAGTCATGGCGTGCTGACTGCAAACTATGAGCCAGGGCATTCTTTGCCTGAGATATCAAGTAAGCGCGTGTTGGTGTAGTTAATTTACAGGCATACTTGTGTAAATGATCTTTGGTGTTCTCTCCTGACCTTACTCTCCTCGTCCAGGAGCCTCTTCAGCTCTTCAATTTGTTGACTCCCTGCAGACTTCACTCTGGTCATCTGGGAAAGAGCAGCTTCCTTTTCTTCCAGTTGCCGCGAAAGTTCTCCTGGTCAGGATTTGAAGGGCAAGCGGGGATTTTAAATTTAATCTTCTTGTTGATTTTCTTTTTGTTAGACAACGTTTTGCATATTTACCCCACACTGTTGCATCTGATGCTCTGTATCTTACCATGTTCTGTTTGCAGACGA
Source organism: Regalecus glesne (assembly GCA_900302585.1). NCBI lineage: Eukaryota > Metazoa > Chordata > Actinopteri > Lampriformes > Regalecidae > Regalecus > Regalecus glesne. Next base: position 26,623 of record OMLC01022921.1, on the reverse strand, counting down.
GCACTGAGGGTGGTGCAATCACTCAGACACTTCTGGGCTTCATCCGCCCTGGCCTTATACTCACTGCTCTGGTCTTCAAGGCTCCTGCACAGTTTCTCCAGATTAGCCTGAAATATTGAGCAATTTTCAATCAGGTCAGTTTACAATCAGTGACAATGAAGACACATTAAGAAACGTTGATATTGATAACATGTGCAGCTGATGAAGATTTGACTAAAAGGTTAAGAATTGTACTGATTAAAATTAAACTTAAAGGAAAATTCCAGTTTATTACAACCTGGGCTGTAATTTAGTAGTTTTTACCACTGTGCATATTGGCTATGGTATCACTTTATTCTCCAGATTCATTTTTTGTTTTCACTTCCAAATATTTGAGTTTGGGAATTGAGTTCATTTGACTAGTTGAAACGTGCCTGATGGTTGTGTAAACTCTCCCTGTAAGAAGCCATTGTGAAGCTGTGTCTTGTGGTGGTCTTGTGTCCAAAATCTCTAAAATAAACCTAGTGCATAAAATTATATCATAACCAACATGTATGACGGTAAAAACTATAAAAATGGAAGTTTCCTTTAAAGATTGGAAAAACTGACAAGCTGTTTTTATCCTGTCAGCTGTCTGTCTATACCTTGCTTTTCAGAATGATCTCTGCATTGCTGACCATATCATCAATCTCCATTTTTAATTCACTCTTCTCTTTCTCAAGTTTCTGCTTGACTCTCTGCAGGTTCTCTATCTGTTCGCCCAAGTCGGCGACACTGTCGGCCTGTTTCTTGCGCAGGGTGGCAGTGATTGACTCGTGCTGCAGGGTGGAGTCCTCAAGGTCACGGCGTAATCGCTGGAACTCGGCCTCGCGCTTCTTGTTCATCTCGACCTGAGCTGCGGTGGCTCCTCCAGCCTCCTCCAGGCGCTCACTGATCTCCTCAAGTTCCCTGGAGAGATCCGACCTCTGCTTCTCCACCTTGGCTCGGGTGGAGCGTTCAGCCTCGATCTCTACTTCCAGCTCCTCGATGCGAGCCTGTGGTAAATTCTTAATGTAAAATTTATGTTTGAAAAGAGGAGCAAAGATTCCAAACTTTTGACCTACGATGGATGAACGGATGGATGGATGGATGGATGGATGGATGGATAAATAGTTGATTTGTCCTCAAGGATTACATTATTTTCCACAGTAGGTGCCTACAATGTACAAACAACCAAGACATACAGGACGCATACAGATCAACACAGCGAGGTACTACAGGCCTTTGGGTGCAGGTAGACCATGAAATACCTGAAGCTCTTTAATTTTCTTCTGAAGTTGAGTGCTGACCGCTTGCTCATCCTCAACTTTGCACTGGAGATTACTGAGCTCAAAGTCCTTTCTGAAAATAGAGTGGAGAAGTTTATGAGTTAAAATTCGCTAATAAAGTGTTTTCTTCCACATTTCTGTTATTTTATAATCAGTTTTCCATGAATGTCAAATTTACACATCGACATTGAATTTCAGTTTGAAAATCTGATATTCTTAAGATGCCGTTTATGGTTTAGCCTCCTATTTATAAGTTAAAAATGTACTTTTTCAGCCTCTCGTCTGTCTGCTGTCTTTCATTCTCCAGGTCCATGATGGTTTCCTGAGACAGTTTCAGATCTCCCTCAAGCTTCCTCCTGGATCTTTCCAAGTCTGCACGCACCTTCTTTTCCTGCTCTACAGACCCCTCAAGCTGGGGGAGGGATCAACCTCATCATCCATATTCATCATCAATGAGCAATGTTTGGAAACTTCTGCAAAAAGTATAACGTTTTACGATTTTACGTTGATTTGAGATACTTACATCATCGACCTGTTGCTCCAGCTTGAGCTTGAGTTTTGTGAGAGAGTTAACTTTATCCTCCTCTACCTGAAGGTCATCCAAGGTCTGCTGATGTACCTCTTGCAAGGCCTTGTTCTCCTTTGATGACTTCATCAGGTTTTCCTCAAGAGTGGTGAGCTCCTCTATCAGATTTTTTACCTTTGCAGAAATGCTGAATTATTTAAAAGCGTGCCTGCTTATGTCCCTGATTAGTAACAATTACAGCTATGAGATCACTGGTTTGATTGACAGGAATCACCCTCTGTAGTACCTGTTGTGGAACTACTCAGCCGGCAGTAATCTCATGACCAAAACCTCCAAAATGTAGTCAGTGAATAAAATGAAATCATAGCTTTTAGACATGGTGAAGAAGAAACCCCCCTGGTTTGTAGAATGATGCACTCGTGCTTCCTCATCATGAGATTAGAAAATTGCTCACCTTATTCTCTGTTGCATATTTTTCCTTCTCCACCTTTGCGATGGTAAGCTCGAGGTCATCTATGTCCCGCTTGAGCTCTGAGCACTCGTCCTCCAGCTTCCTCTTTTTAACGGTGATTTCAGCATTTATCTCTTCTTCTTCCTCCAGCCTCTCGGAGAACTCTTTGACTTTGGCCTCCAGATGTATCTTGCTCTTTATCAAGCCCTCACACCTTTCCTCAGCATCGCCCAGGTTCTCCCTCTCCTTTTAGAAAGATGACAGAGAATAGAATGTGACAGTATGCCGCAGTAGTGTTATGTTGAACCATGTCACCCATTTTAGGATAAATGATCAGGACTGTGTTACCGGCCATACACAAATACTGTTATGATTCATTGCTTTTCCTCTGCCTTATTATTATTATTATTATTAGTAGTAGTAGTAGTAGTAGTAGTGGTAGTAGTAGTAGTGGTAGTAGTAGTGGTAGTAGTACTTGTTGTGACAGCGTTATTGGCACTGTAGTAACAGGAGTAGTTATGGTGGTAGTAGTAGCAATAGGAGTCACAAAAGAGGTGAATTTGTTCAGCTGGATCAAAAGTTCATTTCAGAAACGTTTCGTCACTCACCAGGTGACTTCTTCAGTCTGAAGAAGTCACCTGGTGAGTGACAGATTCTTTTGTGATTTCCCTACCTGGATTATTGAGCATGCATCAAGACATAGCAATATGAGTGTTTGTAGTACTACTAATAGGAATTGTGCAGTTATGGTTACTCTTGCATACGTAGGTATTAATTATCCGGCTTTCCTGTAAAGTTTTTTCTCGTGCATTTTAACCAGTATTGCCAAACCAGTGTGTTGGACGTGGTTTTGAGTGTCACCGTACTGCTTGAATTTGCAGATAGAGGTCATTCTTCTCCTGCACAAGCATCACCATTCTCTCCTCCAGCTCCTTCCTCCTGGCCTCGGACTTCGAGAACTCCTCCTTCATGCGTGAGAACTCCTCTTTCATGTTCTGCATCTCCTTCTCCGCCGCTGCACTTCGTAACAGTGGCTTTATCTTGAAGAAGAGCCTCATCCAAGGCCAGTTCTTCACGTTCATGAAAGAGCGGATGTTGTACTGGATGATGAAGATGGACTCCCTGCATAAGGATAAATCAAAAGGCCTCATACAAGGTTTGTACTGCCCAGGATCCAAGGAAATCACTTGAATTACTGGATGACATACATACACATACAGTGTGTGCCTACAGCAGCTGTCAAGGGGGAGCTCACATAGACCTCAGTGGTGTGAAGTGTCGATGAACAATGTTCAGTGAATCTGATCTAAATGACGGGAACAGCTGTTGCACAATAAGCACTTTCACAGCAACAATGCTGCATAAGGAGCAGTGCAAGATGGAACTGAGCATGAACAAATAGATGATTATCCAAGATGGAGCTTCTGTACAGCCGTTTCTCAGTAAACATGTAATCAAGTCGAATATGAGTAAATGATTGTGCGCAGCTGTTGCGCGGTAAACCTAAAACTGTCTAGTTTGGTTTTCACTCATGCGTGAAGAGAGAGGGTCTTCCACAGAGTGCCGGCATGCTCCTGCAGACCTTTTCTTAGACATCTCCTTAAACCTCAGCCTGGTGACGTAGCCCCTGGCCACAGCCTGGATACGGGTCATCAGCACCGCCAGGCGTTCATCTCGCATCTCCTCCAAAAGACCCAGGAGACCAGCCTTGAAGAACACCTACGTGGGGCAGAGATATGCGAATAGACAACAAACGCATACACGAAAAATCGACAGACTGACGGACTCATCAAACCACTGGGATGGAATTACCTTTGTGTATCCAAACTTGTACTGGGCGTGGTCCACGTCGATAGAGGAGAGCAGTTTCTCTGAGGCCTTTTTGCTGTCAATAAACTGCCCCTCAGGGATGGCGCTGGCATTCAGGATCCTGTACCTGTGAAGTGGATGTTGCTTTTCCTTTCTTTGTCTCAAATGGAGATTCCCTTTTCATGGCCTCTCATGTGTGATATGGCTGATGCTGCGGGTCGATATCCGAAGCCCAGAGCATCATTTACCTCTGCCTGAAGTCTCCATAGAGAATCCTGCTGGGGAAGCCCTTCCTGCAAATCCTTATTCCCTCCAGCACCCCATTACAGCGCAGCTGGTGCAGAACAAGATGGTGATCCATGGATCCTATGGTGGATTTTAAAGTGGATTATTCACTCATCCGTCACTCCCTCTCTCCCTCTCTCCCTCCATCCATCCATCCATCCATCCATGCATCTGACCTCACCTGGTGTCTTGGTCTCATTTGGAATGATGCATCGTACAAAGTGCGGATGTGTGGATCTGAGGTTAGCCATGAGCTTGTTGAGGTTCTCCTACGGATTATGAAGATATAGAAAATGGTGCTTGAAGTAGGGGAACATTTGCATCAACATGACACATTTATCACATCCTGAATTTTACCCTGAAGAGTGCAGAGACGGTTTGGAAGGAGGAGCCTTTCTTCTTGGCATTTTTCTTGGTTGTATCTACACCGGCCAAAAGATCGAGAGGACACAGATTATAGTGGATTACAGTATAGGTTTAGAAAAGTACATCGTGAAATGTTTTTCTCAGTGTTTCCAGTAAGCTGTGTGTGCAGGCCCTTGCAGTCGTGCTGTAAAGGGAACCGACCATCCGCAGTGGCATACGTGGCGAAAAGCTGAGACAGCAGTTTCAGGGCAGCCTTTTGGTAGAGCTGGACCACCGTGTCGTTCAGCGGGTCCTTGTTCTTTTCCAGCCAGCCGCTGATGTTGTAGTCCACAGTGCCGGCATAGTGCACCAGAGAGAAGTGGGCCTCGGACCGGCCTTTGGACAGCTTGGGCTTCTGGAAGATGCTGTTCTTCCCGAGGTGTTGGTCATACAACTTGTTCTTAAAGGAGCTGTCAGTTGCCTTTGGAAACATGCACTCCTCTTCGAGGATGGAGAAAATGCCCATGGGCTGGAGAAATGGGAAATGGAGACGAGATGTGAGAAAGAGATGTTTTGTCGGTACGAGTGATGCTGTTGGACAGTTAGAGAAGGACAACCCTCTCCCACCTCATTTACAGCTTGGAAAGCAATGACATTATGCAGGGCTGGACATGGAGGGGGAACATGTCAAAGCAATATAAACCAGCCTGTGGTTTCAGTTGAAGCAAAAATTCAAACCACTAAACGTCCCCATAGTAAGAAACCTTGAAGGGCAGCAGTATGTACCTTCTCAATGAGCTCAATGCAGGCCGCCAGGTCCATGCCAAAGTCGATGAACTCCCACTCGATCCCTTCCTTTTTGTATTCCTCTTGCTCCAACACGAACATGTGATGGTTGAAGAACTGCTGCAGTTTCTCGTTGGTGAAGTTGATGCACAGCTGCTCCAGGCTGTTCATCTGCATCGGGGTTTTCAAACCGCACGTCATCAGGGGACTTATTTGCATTCAACCAGAAACAGAGAGAGAGAGGGTGTCGTTGCTTTTTTTTATAGCTTGGGTCAATAGTCACCTCAAAAATCTCAAATCCCGCGATGTCCAAGACGCCGATAAAATGCTGCCTTGGCAGCTTGGTGTCGAGCTGCTGGTTTATCCTGGTGACCATCCACATGAACAGTTTCTCATACACTGCCTTAGACAGGGCACCCATGGAGTTGTTCACCTGCAAACAGCAAAGACAAACCTCATGTGGAACGTGGTGAGCATGATGGAGTGTCACGGACTTGCTTGTGGCGATGTGGATGCACTGCACCTGCTGGACGGTCTGGCCTTTGGTGACATACTCGTTCCCCACCTTCACCCTGGGGTAGCACAGGGCTTTCAGCAAGTCGGCAGAGTTCAGGCCCATGAGATACGCCACTTTGTCAGCCACTGTTGGATGTATATGCATATGTGCAGAATGAGCGAGAGGTTACATTCACGCCATTTGCTGTGCACATGCATATGTGCGGTTTATCCCTTGAACACACACACACACACACACCCATCCATAGGTGTCAGGTGTGGGGGTGCTGAGGAGCTTGAGCGCCCCTAATAGGTTGAGCCATAAGTCCTTCCCTCCAAAACATACATTTGTTTAGCCGAATCTAAAAGACATTCTTAAATAGCTGAATGTATCCATTAAGAACTGGTATGAGATAACTGTCCAATAAAACAAGCCAAGAACATGAAGCCCAATTTTAGCTTTGACTTGACCAAACTTGGACCAGAGCTGTGCTCCTTACACCTCCCAGCTTTGTTAAGAAATGGGTTGAACGTCAGACTGCAGGCCCTCGATAGTCTAGCTCAGGGATTAATTGCACCAATGTGCCAAACTCTATTGCATTTTCTCATAGGCAGGTGTGAAAATAGAACCTCAGCCAAGTTGGCCTCTATTGTTAGTTTGTGGATGGGTTCTACACAGCCCCATTTTATTCCCATGACAGTATCCAAGCCTCTCAGTCGAGGAGGAAATGGGAAATGATCAAGGTGCATGTGATCTTATGTCCCTGCTTTTAGATGAACAATTCTTTTCGTAAAGGGCTGCCTATGCACGCATGCATTTGATGGTATGTTAGTATGCATGTAATGTATGTTGTGCATGTTGAAGGGATCCTCATCTCACTTTTGAGAATGATGCCTGCGATGTTGTAACACACAGCACACACCCCCATCCACCCTAGGTGCTTGACAACCCAGATGGGTTTTAAATCAGGCTGGAAAAAGCTGCAGAAACAGAAACGCTGTCACCCTCAGTTCCATCAGGCTCCGCCTGCTCCTCTCGCTGCTTCTGCTTGAACTTCATGTTGCCGTTATGCATCACAGCACCAGTCAGCTTGTAGATGCCCAGCTTCTCCTCCATGTTAAAGCCAAGGATGTCAATGGCACTCTGTGGGAAGAAGACATGGACCAATAAACTGATCAACTGCAATGGCAATGTTTTCAGGGCCGTTCAGAAGAACTTCAGTTTTGTCAGGGACTAGAATGGAGGAAATCAAGAGACCTCCAGTCTGATGGCAGCTAGGCAATCACGGAGGGAGGACAGTTGACTCCGGTTATTGGGTTTGGTAGAGAAATAGACCTTGTGATCATCGGCATAACAGTAGCATGACATGTCTGAAAATCGAGTAAACAAATGACCTGGAGGTGGCATATATAGAGAAGTGAACTAGGCCGACGACAGACCCCTGAGGGACTCCACACAGTAGGGGGAGCTGACGGAGACATATGGCTTTCAATATAGTTATGTAAAATATCTATTAATAGTCAGATGAGAGTGAAACTAATTAAATGCTGTTGCAGAAATGCCAACCCGACTCTCCAACCTATCAAGTAAGATGGCATGATTGACAGTGTCAGAGGTGGTAGTTAAACCAGGAAGAACAACAATGGAGTATAGCATCGTTCTCTTTAGCCAGGTTGATTTAGCTTGTTGGATTTAGTTTGGTTTGTAGTATAGTTGGTTAGTAACAAAAGATGTCTCTGAATCCTCAAGCCATATTTGCCATGCATCTCATACCACTATGTGTCCATTTGCCCTAAAGGTGCACTCACATCCGTGGCCATCAGCTCCTCCGTATCATTGATGCTCAGCACAGTGATCTCCCCCTGACTGATGAAAGGGTAGTCGTATGGGTTGGTGGTTATGAGCAGCATCTCTGAAACACAGCGGAGAACATCAATACCACTGTGAGAGGTCAGTATCCAGATGTGTCGGCTCAGAATGTGCCGTAGCATTTTTTGCTCTGGATGTTTTGCTGGATCAACATTGTTTTCCATTTCTGTAAGCCTCAACGAAGCTTTGGCATGTCCGTGAGGGGTATTCCAGGTCACAATCATATTTTGTGAAAAGCCCATTTACCGATTAGATCTGGCTTCTTGTTTGACAAGATCTGGTAAAAGATGTGATAGCTCCGCTCTGCCGGCAGCTGGAAAGTTACCCTGGATTTCTCCAGAAGGTCTAGATGTAAAAATGAAACGGGCAAAAAAGTATTTTTACACTTCAAGATCAAAAGCAGTAAAATGCAATTCCAACATAGCGCGTGCACAGACTTACAAGTTTCAATGTCAGCTGATGCCAGCTTCCCCTTGGTTCCAAAGTGGATCCGAATGAATTTCCCCTTGGAATGAAAGTCATTGTTATTATTTCTGATGATGATAATGGAGAGGAGGGAGGGGGGGATGAAAATCAGAAGAAGAAGAAAGAGGGAGAGGAGGACGAGAAGGAATAGCAGAAGAAAGAGATGAGGATGATGACAGAACAAGATAGCTAGCTCATTTTCAGTTGAAACTCTGCACTAGCCGGTGCAGACTTACGAAACGAGAAGAGTTGTCATTCCTCACAGTCTTGGCGTTTCCAAAAGCCTCCAGCAGTGGGTTGGCCTGGATGATTTGATCCTCCAGAGTCCCCTGTCCGAACAACAACACAGAGGAATTCACTTATGGAAAGGACCAATCTGAGTTCACACGGGAGCAGTTGCATCACATCAACCATGTCTGTGTCAGATCACGATGTTGTTAAATTGAGCCAGCGGAGGGAACCTTTATTCTACTGCCAGCAGCATTCTCCTTCTTGCTGGAGTCACCAATGGATGCAATCGTGGCAAAGTATTGGATGACGCGCTTTGTGTTCACAGTCTTCCCAGCACCAGATTCTCCGCTGCCAGAGTTGAAAGGAAACGCAGTGTGACGAGGGGTTGTGACTTTTAGGCAAGCACTTGCACCAAAGGAAAACCACTTGATTTGCTCATTGTATTCCTACAATAAAACCCATCCTCTATATTTAACCCATATAACCCTAACCTATTGTACAGGAGCAGTGAGCAGTCACAGTGCCCAGGGAGCGCTTGGAGGTCTAGTGTCTTGCTCAAGGACACGTCAACGTGCTTTCTGCAGGGGCCGGGGATCAAACCAGCAATCCTCTGATTACCGGACCACCACCCTACCTCCTGAGCTACGTATGGGGTGAAGTAAATAACTCTTATTTTCCTTTTGATATCATGCCTCGCCAGCCTTGTTCGGCCCTACCTTGAAGCTGTACTTACGTGATTAGGATGGACTGGTTTTCCCGATCTGTTGAAAACAAGCAGGACTTTGTCAGATCCTAGTGTGGTGGGACGTATGTTAAACACATAGCAGACCACTCTGTGATAGCTGGACGGTTGTTGTATCAGCTGTTGGACAGGCCCCTCTGTGAAAGCCTACCTGTCAGCATGTATTGGTAAGCGTTGTCCGAGATGGAGAAGATGTGGGGCGGGACTTCCTGCCGCTTTTTCCCACGGTACCCTGCCACCACCTCTGGGTTGTAGACCGGGAGCCACTTGTAGGGGTTCACCGTCACGCAGAAGAGCCCCGAGTAGGTCTACCAAATGTTGTAATGAAAACACTAAAAGTGCTACATCTACAAGGAAGACTAGAAAAGGGCTATATAAGAACAAGTCCATTTACCGTTTATGACCAGTCTTAAACTCCCACAGAAATATATCTTCTTGATTCATTAATCATTTACTTATCAAGATCTGGCAATGTAGGATAATCACGGATGCCTCAGCACCACTTTATCAATGGTGACGCCAAATCTGTACACAGAGCTTCGAGCCTCACCTGACCCGAGTACTGACCCGAGTACTAACCCGCCCCCCTAGTTTGGGATCAATGGGCAAAGAAATTTATGTAGATTTTTTTTCACCTTTTAACCAAACACAGTGAAGCCACCGATTTAGCTTAAATGCAAATGAGTCATGTTACCCATGTCTTGGGTGAAATCTTCAAGTTCAGTACCAGAACTCCATTTTAGCCTGGTACTGACACAAAAACATGAGAGCAGTCCAGAGCAAACTGTCTGGGTTCGACTAATTGGAGTGCACTTGGAGTATAATCGGAGTGTAATCGGATTATAATTGGAGTATAATCTGAATTTAATCAGAGTGTGATCGGTGTGTATTCACAGTTTAACTGTAGTGCCACATGATCAGGTTTGTTTGCTTACATAGATCATCCAGGCAGCGTAACGCTCCTTGAGGTTGAAGAGCACAGCAGGCTCATGGAGATGGGTCAACATGGCCATGTCCTCAATCTTGTCGAATTTAGGAGGATTCATGGGCCGAACGTCATCCTGTGATACGACCACAACCTGGAACAGAAAATCAAGTGAAGAAAACAAAACGTCAGTCCATCTATCAGTCTGCCTATCCATCTATATAGTCATCTATCTATCTGTCTGTCTGTTCCTGTCCATCTACCTGTCTGTCACAGCGTCCGTTGGTTTGCAGCGTGAGTCTAGGACGTGTTCTCTGCATTAAAACAGAACCCACGCTTGTTCACCCACCTTGCCGTCCTGAGTTTCCACGGTAACACTGGTGCCATCCATGCTCTTGATTTTTCCCTTCACGTACTCCTGCTTGGGGTCCGCCACATAGACGGCCGTTTTGGCATCGAAATGCTTGTTCTGGGCCGCGATCCGCTCCCGCTCTGGCTTGCGGAGGTACGGGGCCGCCACCCCAAATATTTCCATCTCGGCATCACTCATTTTCTTGCACTGCAGGAGGGCGACATGCCGTTACACTCCATCCTGTTGGACTTGTGATCGAGTCAGAGAAAACAGAGAGATGCAAACCGCCCAGAAATCCACAAAACAACGAAGCCATCTCAGTTCTGTGGCGTCGGACTTACCCCGGGTACTCCAAGCACAACAACAGATGGGTGAAATCCTGCAGGTCTCAAACGCTGTTCCAGTCCCCGTCAACACAGTCGACTGCTCTCTGTCGTCGCTAATGGTTTTCAGCCTCAGACATACCTCACACTAACAAGACGTTGACAGCTTTTATAAGAGATGGATGCAGCGTTGTGCCACTGCTGGACATCTCCTCCTATATTTGGCCAGAGATCCCATCTAGCTTACATGCCACCTTTGGAATAGAAAAGCATCTCCATTTTGTATTTTGAACCCTCTATGTATAGCTGTATTGTGTCACTTTTAAACGGTTACAATTGTAATCCCCCAGCCTGCCCATTAAAAAGCAATGATCAGTAAGGACCACCAGCTTAGGGGGGCTTTGGGTCCCAACAGGGCAGGCCTCATTTTCTGGGATCAGGGAAGATTAGGTCTGTTGGTGCATTGCTGAGATTCTGGCATTGGCTGCCCGAGGGCCGGGGTCCATCTACGTCTGTCTGCAGGTCTGTGTTGAGGTGTGTGTCAGGCTGTGTTGAGAGAAGCGGTTAACACACTCCGGACACGGAGGACCCGTCTCTGTTCATCCATGTTTGCCGTGGAGAAGAAGCTTCTCTCCTCTACAGCGCCATGACGTCACCTCATTTCTGGGTCACTACCACTGCCAGAAACATGCTCGTGGGTCTTTGGTGGGAATTGGTGATCAATGTAAAGTGGTCGATCCCCAGCTGTTGGAGTGTCCTTGAGCCAGACATCGAACCCCTAGCTGCTCCTTGAGCACCACATGGCTGCAGCTCACTGCTCCTATACAATCCGATGAGCTGAATGTAGAGACCAAATCCACTGACCTGGCTCATATTAGGAACAAAATAATTCCATTCTATGGGTCTATTCTTTAACCAGATGAGGCCAACGCGTGGCCCTTCTTATATTTATCTATCTGTTTATTTCAGATTCACTTATCAGTCCCACAAGGGGACATTTGGATTTCTCTGCATTTTAACCCATTCTGTTGTATAGGAGCAGTGAGCTGCCACCATGTGGTGCCCAGGGAGCGGTTAGGGGTTCGGTGTCTTGCTCAAGGACACCTCCACATGCTTTCAGCAGGACCGGGGATCGAACCTGCAACCTTCCCATCACCAGACGACCGCTCTACCCACTGAGCTATGCCGCCTCAATATGTTTTTACCACAGCATAGCTTGGTCATCTTTTTAATTTCCCATCTTAAACTGGCATCTGTCTGTTCAACACAGCAGTGACACCCAGACCTGCTCCGTGAGTGAAACAAAATGTCGGGACCTCCTCTTCGAGCATGCCCGAAAGTCCGATCCAGACCGCAGGGATAACAATGAATCCACAGATGCCCAACAAATCCATTTAAAATCCTCTGAGTGGACTTCTATTAAAGTGTCTCAATTGGCCGTGTCAATATAGCACAAGCATGTGCCTCAGCCTTCAGTGTGATGCCTGAGATGATGGGGAGCTTTGCTGAGGGCCCGGAACGTATTTAGAGTCATACGCTTCATCTCCTCTCCATGAATGGAAGGCCTGTCTCTTCATTTAGCGTCCAGGACACACCCAGGTTTCACCCCGCCCCTCTGTCCAGATGATTGAAAGTTGTTCGGTCGGCAGACTTCATACTTCAACAATGATCGGACCTGAATTTGTGATGCTGTAGGACTGCCTTCTTTCTGGAGTCCTGGGATCATATAGGCTAGAAAAATATTAAGTACGATTCAAGTGAGAAATGCAACTGTAGAATGTAGAATACATAATATGACGTTTCTCTTGGTGTGATTCAAACTGCCTGGTGTGTTAAAGCCAAGTCAGATAGTCCGGAGTGTCTTTCAATGGGGACCATTGGACCTTATTGACCCTAAACTAAAGCTAGGCTACATATTGGTATGATATGGCTATTATACGAGACACCAGAGCCCTAAGGGATCCATCCAGGAGTGACCTGTCCCGGGGGGGGGGCTCCCCATCTTTCAACCAATGAGCACTGGGATAGGCTCCAGCAAGACTCCATGATCTGATTCCAGATAAGTGGTGGATGATGGATGGATGGATATTGCATCAGATTCAGTGGAGGAGCGTGCATTTTGGGAACTGGTTAGCTAGATGTTGTGGGTTTGAACGCATTGGCGGTCAATACTTCCTTACGTCTTCAGTGTGAAAGACATCCTTTAAAAAAGACCTGCCATCGGCTGACTATCATGACCGTCACTGGAGCAGCAAGAGGTCAACAACACAGTGACTGACAGACCCACAGAGCTGCTGTCATAGACACAAGCACACCGGTCCAAGAGTGAGTCCCAGTCCACTGACAGTAACTCCAGAGACCTGCTGTTTCTCTCTAGGAAAGCCGCTCCGAGCTCTACTGGGTATTCGGAAATTGGACAAAAGATGCTTAAATCTGTCATTATTCACAGCCCATAAAAAGACACGCCCTGGCAGTGAATCACAGACCCCTCTAATCGGTGCTGATTTGGTGGAGCCTTAGTGTCACTGAAGCTCTGGAAACAGCTGCGGGTCTAACTCGGTGACACTCCTACCGGGCGGAGCGACGCAGGGCTTTACGCTGACCGGCTGCCGTGTCACCGTGGTGATGGACTCTGGCAGACCACAGGGCCGAAGGTCTCAAGGACACCGAGGCCATTTGCATGAATTCAAAGGTCGCAGGAGAAGAGAGAAGATTGCTTGGGGGTAAATCCTCATCAGCTGGCTGTGTCTGAGAGATGGATGCCTTCCCTGATGGAAAATAGATCGGATGGTGGGTGCATCTGCCCGGGATTAGGGGGGAGTCAGTGGTGGGGGTGAAAACAGACATGCCTTAGAACAAGTCAGCTGTAAACTACTCATCATCTATAGTGTGATGAAAATATGGACTAATTTATCTCCCTTTGTCACTTGTGTATCTAACATGCATCCCAGTGGTTTCTATCCGTTTTGGACATTAGAGAGATCTGCTAACAGGGAGGATTGTTCCATTTCTTTACCATCCATCAGCCACCACTTATCTGAGGTCGGGCTGTGGAGTCATGCTGGAGCCTTTTGCAAGTGCTCATTGGGTGAAAGGCGGGGAATCACTCTGGACATGTCCCCCCATTCCATTGCTGGGCCTGAGCACTTCAGGGTTCAGCGTCTTGCTGAAGGACAGTTTGACCCAATTTCTGCAGGGGCTGGGGATCAAACCACCGATCTTCTGATTACTGGGAGACCTCCCTACCTCCTGTTGCCTCTCTTTTCATTTAAGGCAGTACTGTCCAGTTTTCAGTCCTTGATCCAACAGCAGAGATGTTTTGTATTGGCCCAGGACCTGCACATTCTCATTGCCTGTCAAAAAGCCAAATAATAAAGTCTTTGCAGTATTGACCACAGCAGTGTTCCCTGTTTCACTGTCCAGTCATGGCCCACCCATGCTGAAATGAAACAAACCAGGCTTGTCCACACCAAACATTATTTTAGAGATATTTTGCAATAGGATTAAATAATTTCATTGTTTGCATTGACTCAAAAAGTATTTTTGATCATTGATATTTTGTAACCCCCCCCAAAAAAAACGTATTTTGGTCAACCCGTGACCCATTCAGCCCCCTGCTGCAACCCCTGGGTTGAAAACCACTGACTTAAGGAAATCATTCTCCAAGACATCATGCTCATTGATTTAGGATGGACAGTTCGAGTATTGCAGAGAAAGGACCATATGATAAGGACAGCGGTTGACTCGATGAGAGCACCGAGACAAGTTGTCAAGAGCTGAAAAGCAGCCTTCTTTGAATCCGAGGTGTTTTTCCCTCTGTTGTAATGCAGTAGTAACTGTCTTAAGACTGTTTCCACAGGACCGAAATCACACATGAAGAAATCAATACTGATCATAAGTTTTAGTCTTCATCATAGCAGTTTGTGAGATCTGTGATCTAAATAATGAACATCTCTGATGTAAGAGGCAGAGAAAGAGCACTTTGACAAAAAGGTCAAATTTAGAATAGTAGTGATAATGATGATGAATCAATATGTATGACAGAGTGTATTCTTCAATGCAGGCAGGCACCAGTTAATTTCCTTTATATCAGACCACAATTTTATTCATTTAATGCCTGTAAAAAGAAAGTTTATTAAAACCACTGAATTTGAAAGTGAAACATTGACAAAAGAATTGATTTCCATTTTCAGGCATCATGTCAAACAAAGGCTATGAATGGACCATTGCAGTGCACCGACCATGCATCCTCCAACAGTTCAGTGTCTGTGGCAGAAACAGACACTATCAACTGAGAGGGTCTGAAGGGACCAGCAGTCCCTGCAGAAAGACAAAAATGCCCAGGGCTCGATGTGAAGAATCCTTAGCTGTCTTGCTTTTGTTGATCCTGATCAATACAATGTGAAATAGTTTGGATGACAGTGTAAGTCATGCCAGCAGAAATACCTTCAGAATATGGCCCATCTTCTTTTCACAGAGGGGAGTGTTATGATGGAGATGCTTTGATTTTTATACAGCTGTAATAAATATATGATTCCCGTACCATTGAAAGGCAGTGACTTTTTCTTTTTTCAGATCGGATTTCCAGTGTACAGATCAAGTGCACACATGAGGAGTCCTGAGGCAAGCTTTCAGTCAGACAGTTCTTCAAAATGGGCTCAGGTAAGCCCCTCACTTCCCCTTTTTATACTTTCTCATGTGCGCTGCAATGGAATTTGTAATCTCCGTGTTCTTTTTGTTCTGTCCATAATACTCAACAAACTCTCCGTCAGGGCCCAACAGATACATGATGATGGTGTGATCAACCTAGAGATAACAAAGAGAAAAATGTTAAACTGATGCTCACCTTAAAAGGCACATAAAGGGAGAGCTATCATTTTCACATGTAGAACTAATGATGGAGCGTAGAGTGACTCACAATGTAGTCATTGTCTTCGTCCTTTGGCCCCTGACTGTAATAGACTCTGTAGGCTCGGGAGACCTGCTCAATCTGTGCCATCGTCCCCGTTAGGCCAATCAGTTTGGGTGAAAACTCTATAAAATATATTGCTTGACAGTTAGACTTTCAGTGTTAGATAACCAATGTGAAGTGTTCAACAGAAAACGTTTTTGCAAACAAAACTTTGCTTTGTCGGAGCGTTTGTACCTTTGACGTATGTAGCTAAGGCCTCAGGCGTGTCTCTGTCAGGATCGATGGTGATGAGAACGGGCGTCAGGTTTGGGAGAGACTTTATATTGTCTGTGGAAAGGGATAAAAGAACAGGGAATCTGGTAAACAAAAAGGCAATTCAATGTGGATTTGTGTGTTTTTATTCAGTTAAAATTGATGTTTTCGGACAACCAGAGATGAGGAATATCTTTGTATGTGTAGACCAACTCCGTCAAGAAGCTGATCCTTGTGAAAAACAAAGAACACTGTGTCAGTAATTGACTTTTAGATAATACCTATTTCCTCCACCACTTCAATCATCTTTTCGATTTCATCTGGACAGATGTCAGGGCAGTGTGTGAATCCAAAATAGATCAGAACCCACTGGTCCAAGAAGTCCTCACTCTTGGTGGGTTTGTTGTTGTGATCGATGAGAGAAAATGGACCCCCAAGTGCTGGCCGTCCTATTGATTTGGTCCTTTCTTTTTCAATCACTTCAACCCCAACACAAACAAAAAGGAGAGAATGAGACTTGAGTTAGAAAATAATGATTTTCTTTCACAATCTAACCAAATGTTGACTTGGAGCTAATTTCAAACTCAAATTAGTTCAATTAAAATGATCTGTGCCCTGTAAGATGGGAATTCTGAATGTGAGACTATCAAATATACAGTTTATTATCGGTAGCCTCACTATTTAGGTATTTCACACACACGGTGCATACCCACATGTAAATTGACTTATGGAGTACTCACATTCTTCCTTTTCTTTTTTGAAATATTTCATCCCTCCAAGAAGGGCTCCTCCAAGAGTAAATGTTATTGCTAGAGATTTCCAAGTCACAGGCTAAGGAGGAAATACAATGACAGAACATAGAAACATGTTGGCTTTTTTGTGGTTAATTTTCTTACACACACAAAATGGAGAAAAAAATAAATACATACGCCAGACTTCTTGGATTTATCACCAGATGAGGGCGGTGGAGGCATAGCAGAGAATGCTCTTGAGTATCGTTGAGTCACACATCCTTCCGTCCTGCACCTTAAACACCAATCCACTTTCACCTGTACATCAGACGACACAATTAGTAAAAATACATAGTAAAAATACGCAGTTAGTAAAAACACAACAAACACACTCAACTCCTTATCCCAGAATTTCAATAAAACCTATATACAGACTGTGAAACCGGCTGCCCGAAGCCGGTCATGATTTGACCTACCGTTCTGTGGATTTTGTGTTTCGCTGCGGTCTCTCCTGATGTCCACACGCTGAACGCAGACTTCATCGTCCAGTCCTTCAGACATTTGTGCAGCATTTTACCTTGGAGTAATCTGCACCTGAGATTATGACAAGAGAGACTCAGAGCCATGCTGAAGACGGACGGTTTAGCTGAGCCGTCCCTGCGCCTGATAAGGAAGCGGTGACAAGTTTACAAAACCTGTGACGAGAAATGGCGCTTAGGACCGCCTGACCTGGAGTCAGGTTTTGCGTATTTCACATCTCACTACTAATATTGTGACCATGAAAATAAACTGGTCCAGAGTCAGTTTAAAATCAGATTGGTGATGACCCTGGAAGCGGAAGTGACGTTACCACAGCTCTTCTTCTGTTGTCATAGAGACCTGAGACTCCTAGGATATTGTGGAAGTTGTGCGTTAGGAAAACGCGGAATCAAATGCTTGTTGAAGAATCAAAATAAAACCCTCCATTCAAAGTGTTAAATGGACTTATTTTATACAGAAACTTTCTAGTCTAGTTACCAAGCAATATTGCTTTATAACGTGCGACTCACATTTACTTGTCGCAGAAACTGAGCGTCATCGCTCCATAGGGTGTGTGGGAGATGTAGTTGCATGAACGTTGCATGAATGGGATTATATTAAATGTTAGTCTTGCATTTCAGGTGTCACCACAATGTGATCTTTTGTGAGCCCATTACAGAGACACGGTGCTTTGAGCAAACCTTGTTGCTTTCATTCATTCATAAACAAATATGCAAATTATTGAATGAGTGATGTATTAAATTTATTTTATAAAGTGCATAAATGGACAGAAGACTGGTAAGTGGCATGCATTCAACCCACTGTGTATTAAATAAAGTTAATTCAAGCCTCTCATCTAACAAAAAATCAACAACAAAAATGCTCCTGCCCTCAGTCGATGTTCCGTTTGAGCACATTATTATTAAAACCTTCCTTTGTTGAAACTGAACAGCTGGTGATAGATGGCTGACATAATACACAATCATTGTACAAAAGTATTCAAAGACAGTATTTCATTAACCTCTGATGACAAACATCTTTATCATTAATCTCCAATTTGAAGAATATTACACAAGTTTTATTGACAAAATTGTTGGTTTTACAGTTAACATACAAAAGCAAGTAACTATGGTGGAATTGTCCAACAAGACATGATTCAAAATTGCATTCATAGTGTGACAAAATTACTTACAAAGCTCACTTACAAAGCAAATAAGATGTTGATTACTAAATAGCATTTTTACAATGGGATGGCCAGCTGGAGCTCAGTTCCTTATTGACATAATAGTACAGCCAGGCCACAAAAGGGAAAACTGTGATGGCAATGGCCACCGCCACTCTCTTCATCCCAACAGGACCCCTGATGGAAAACACCAATCAAATATATTATGGCAAGCAAAGCCAGTTTTGATAGTATCTTGATATATTTTTCAGTAACAGAGCATTGCATATTAAATAATGAGTCTCAAAGAGAGACTCATGTGGATGACCATTTTTAATAAAGGCATATCTTTGGCTGAAATGTTAGTCTTACCGTCCAGAGTGACGAGCGAGCAGAAGCCAAATCACTGTCAATGCGAGACCAGAAAATTCTCTAGGAAAAAACAAAACATGACAACTTTATGATTTCAAATTCACCCAATCTCAGAAACTGCATATACTCTAAACATCCCTGCATTTGTATGTCCATATTTCACACTGTCATTTAGCAGGGGTTTTGAATATATCAGTAGAGAAGGTTGAAATGAGCATAAATGCAACATGGAAATTGCAAATAAAGGAATCAGTGGGCCCTTTCATTTGATGTAGATCTCTATATAGGGACAGTGCATATTAATGAACATTTGGTATGTAAATATGCCAGATTTAGCCACAATGCTAATTCTTATTTGTTGTCCCAAGTAATGGGGGGCTTCAGTGTCTTGCTCAAGAACACTTCAATACGCTCCAAGCAGAAATAACATCTACCGTACCTCCCCTCCTCTTGTTGGAAGATGTTGGTGACATGCTCTTTATAAAGTGTCCATCCCAGCATTCCAATGATAGCGGTAGAAATCATCACATGGAGATCAGCAAGCCTCCTCCAGAGCAACGATTCTGGAACAGTGCGAAGAAAGACATCATGGTAAACTTGACAATTGTGCAACAACATGCATGAAATTCAGACTTTGGATCCAATTTTACTGGTACTGTTATTTTTTTCTTCAAAATCCTGTTTCTACTGCCATTTCTCATTGCGACGTATGGTCGCAAGATGGCGCTGTTGGTCTAAGGCAAAATGTTTCCAAATTCTGTTGAACCGTTGTGGATCATGTTCCATTCATATACCTTCACCTCACCAATCGGTGCTTCTGTTCATTTAAATAGGGACAGTGCATATTAATGAACATTTAGAGTCACATATAAACATGTCAGATTCAGCCATCAGGCTCATTTTCATCTGTCCTCCTTTGGCAAAAGAAAAACAGCACATACTACCTAAAACTACAGACATCAACCAGTTATTAACCTCCTTCTATCAGCAGATACCACCAAAAAAAACAACTCTGTAACATTACAAACACAATTATCAGATGTAATAAGATGACTTATAAGTCTTACGTCTCTACCTGTCACATGAGGCTTTATGCCAATCAACAGACAGAGTGCTGCTGGGACACCATAACCAACCTGCAACACAAAACCACCATAAGCAACACTGTAGTTTAAAATAAGCCACAGACAGGATGACTCTTCCCTGCACCGCTTTTCTGGCTCCTGTCAGTACCAACTTCATGTAGAGAGTGAAGGAGATTGATGCTCAGACAATATGATGCTCTTACCATCCATAATGCCCCATCAGGATCATTGACCTAAGAGAAGCAGAGGGAGAAGCTTTATTCTTTTTTCATGGTACTTAAAACCAAATGTGTTCTCTGCATTAATCCAACTGACAGCGCCTGGGAACCAACTCTAGTTCTTTATACCGCTGCCTTGCTCAGGGGAACAGGTGGGAGTATTCATCTTAACGTGTCTGTATTTATGATGGTAGTGGGGAAATCCACAGAGACACGGGGAGAACATGCAAACCCCCCACAGAAAAGACCTGGGAGGGGATTCGAACTCAGGACAGTTGCTAAATCACGCTGCTCGTAGGGAATAAGGAAGCCTCTGGAGGGACGCCGCTCACCTGGACATACGTCGCAAGAGCAAAGAACAGCGACATGAACACGTTGCAGACTTGCCAGGCAACGTGGAGCCAGGTTGTGCTCTTCTCTCCGCTACCCTCCACCATTGTGATGTCTGACCTCAGCAGACTTGTCGCATGGTCAGCACCTCGGGCCCGTCTTGCTGTTGGCCAAGGAATCCGCTCGATTTATAAAACCGAAGGATCTGGACGGACTCTCCTCTTTCCCGCCCGGGCGTGCTGACACGAAACAGAAAAACACTAACCGGTGATGAACCGAGTTTACCCAATCCCTACCGGGTGTGTTTCATATGCACTCCAGAGTCCACCGGATTATATCAGTCTATCATGTTAAGGCCTCATTTTGGACCAGGATAGGGACACCGCTCGCCGATTTTTACCTTGTAGGACAAAACATATTCCCCAAACATCCACCCACTGCTTTTTCACCCCCCAACAACTTTGTTCCGCCCTGTAACAATCACGATAAAAATTAATCTTGGAATGTTATTTAGCAGTATAATTGTTTTTATTTCTATACATCCGCAGTACTTTGAATGATGAAATTGCTTTATGATCACCATCAACCAACGCAACCCCCCACCAGTATTACGTAAATGACGCATGTGAACATTAACACTGGACGTTGAACGTTACGACTCTCACGTTACATAAGTGGCTTTATTTACTTTACTACGCATTAACTTTAACTGATATAAAACAGTCAGATAAATACAGAATAAGGTCGGCGTATCTCGTTTCGGCCGTTTACATATTTGTGTTTGTGCAACATCCGCCCACGGTCTTACGCATTTGGAAGCCGTGGGTGTTACGTTCGAGTGTCACCGGGTCAGCTGATCGCTAAACTGCTCGGCTGGCTAGTCGCATTAGCGAGCCCAGCCTGCATGTTTTGTAATAACTGGGAGGGTTACCGCACCGGCACCTACTCATACAGACATTAGTCTGTGATTCTCTCAAGCTTTATCTAACTACTCCTAGCCCGCTTAGAGCTAGCCCACCTGATCCGGAATCGACGCTACGGAAGCCCGGTTGCTCTCTTGTCTCTGTCTCCGCCCGGGCAGGGGAGGGTGAAGTCGGTCTCGGTGTGTCTGCATTGCAGCCTCCGGCGCTGCTGATGGAAATCAAACACACAACAATGGCGACTTTCAGTCCCAACAACTCAACAACATCCGCCGGCCACAACAGCAGCAGCAGCCCTGGGTCCGCGGCGCACCAGTCCCAGTCCCAGCACGTAACGACGATGAGCAGTATGCAGGGTAAGACGAATATCTCCACGTTTCACACATGAAGGTTGAGGTTAGCCTTGCTAACCGTGGAAGGCTCAGCCTGCTCCCCGAATGGTAAAACAGCAGGTTGTAGTCTAATGGTTGGCACGGTGGGCTTCACGTATGTTGGTCGCAGGTTGGATCCCTGTTCAGCCTGTGTATTTATCATGATTCTCCGTCTATATGGGCCTGTGTGAGTTTCTCCCCCGGTACTTTACGTCTTAGGTGAGCTGGAGTTCTTAAATTGCCCATAGGTGTGAAAGGTATCCGTGCCTGCACCTTGTAATCCACTGGGTCTTGGTCCAGGGTTTGTTCCTGCCTGCTAGGGCAACACCAGTGACATTGAATTGGTTTTGGCAGGTATAGAAAATGAATGTCTGTGCTGGAGGGAGGGATGAACGCCTGTGATCACAAACTACATACATATACATATGTGGTTTTTTAGGGATGCACCGTTGGCACCTTTTTTTAGAGAGATTGAAGTATTGTTCCATAGATAGAATCCTGTTTTTCCACCAATGTTAGATTATAATCTGGGGTTAAACCTCTGGTACTGATATTCTATTTAACACTGATATCTGATATGCTAATATTGTTATAGGTGGAAACTATATGAACTTAAATGCATGTGTTCTTTGGAGCTACATACAAACTATATTACAACCGAGAATGGTGACTCTTTTACTTAAAACTCATCCAATCTTTCATTGTTAGGTCTGATATAGTATTTCTCAGATTATCTTCTGACAAATGTGGTTAATCCAGCAAGCAAATGGCGATAATCATATATAGGGGCGGCGTAGCACAGGAGGCAGGGTGGTTGTCTTGCAATCGGTAGATTGGTGGTTGGATCCCCAGTTCCATCAGGAAGCGTGTCAAAGTGTCCTTGAGCAAGATGCTGAACCCCTATCTACTTGGGACAACAGATGAAAATTGAATCTGGCACATTACCGTTTTAGATGCTCATTAATATCAACTGTCCCGATGAAAGGATTCCCTTCCATAGGTGTTTGAATGGGCTGTGTGTGATTGACTCTGTGCATGGGCCTATGATAGACTGGGGATCTGTCCATCTTTCTGCTCCAGTGCATGCAGTGATAGGCTCCCAGATTCCATTTGGTGACTCTGATTTGGCCAAGGCAAGACCTATAGCTAATGGATGGAAGGATGAATGGCTGCGCTTTCAAAAAACTGTATACGTATACAAACGATACATATACAAGCTACAATCTAGACTGTAAATGAGATTAGTGGCTCTTGTGTATTTTGGAGATCCAAAGGTTCTCTGAGCTCTTTATCTGGTAGGTGTGGTGTAGCAACTACATATGTGGGGTCAGACTCTCTCGTCGGAATAAACGTGATGAATTCAACATGTACAGTGTTTAACAAGTATTCCTGAAATCCACCAGTTCTATAATAAGGCTGTCATACCATGTGGTCTGAGGACTTTTCCAAAGTGATGAGTTCACCTTGTGTTGCTGCAAGCACGGATAACCTCACTGCCGTACGTGTTTATGGGATGTCCTCTGGAATGATCTCGGTGAAACTCGAGGCCAGATCATGCATCCTCGTCAGGGCTTGTCAACACAATTATCCAAGTCTATATCTCCTTCCTACAGAGACAGAAAACCCACTGCATATATTGTAATGCTGACTTTTCTACAAACAATGTCTCGTTTCAACTTGCAGAATCCAACACCTGCTGGAGATGTCAGAGTGAAACAGGTAGCTACACACTTTCTTGATCTAATAGAGAAGGACAAGCATCTCATTTGCCACTTATTGGTCATCAAAAACAAAAGTTCTCTCTTAGCTTTTGAGGATACTTTGATAAGATCTCTGCTTTGTCCAAGACTGTTCATGTCACAGCACGCACCAGATGGGAGCACAAATATTTGACAACAAACTTTAACAGAATCCCAGATAAAGAATAATGGTAAACCTGAGTCAGAGAACAGACCGCATCTCGCTTTCCAGACGGGACCCGGCCCTTGTAGACTAAGTATTTTCACAGAGATGACTGTGTTACTACGTTATTACACCGATTTACCACACAGTTTGTAAGCTCAGCACAGGGTTTCCTCTTTATCTGCTTTAATATTATGTTTGTCCAGATTCCTACGTCATGGTTAGTGCTGGCCAACACGGAAAATATTATCACGATGACCGTGTGAAGTTGTGGAGCACATCAATATGTACCTCATGATATGACAGAAAGAAAGAGGAAAAAAAACACCAACTGAGAATCCAGCCAATGAAAAGTGTCACACCAAATAATAAAAAGGTCAGTTTTCACATGTCACCATCGGTCCCCACGTTGTGGGGAGGGGACACACAGACTTGGATGTAATGTGGGGTATCAAGGCCGGGTGTCTTCCCTGATGCCCTGTGGTGGATTTGAACACGCGGCCTCCGGCTCGTCAGTTCCTGAAGCACACCCTCTACCTCTAAGCTACTGCTGCAGTCGTCAGACAGTTCTCCTTCCAAAATCCATGTCCCCATTGTGTAGCACACTTTGGGTGATTGTGTCTCGTTATCATCATCGGGGGGGCCGCAGTAGCTCGGCGGTGGAGTGTGCTGCAGGATCTGATGAGCCAGAGGTCGTGGGTTTGAACCTTCTGTGGGGCGTCAGGACGGCCATCCGACCTTGATCCTCAATGTTCCTCTGAGTCCACGGGGTGCGTCTAAGTTCACAACATGGGGACGAGTGGTGAGATGAGAAACGGACCTCTCTCTGTCTCGCTGTCGTCAATATGAAGGAGTCAGGGAGGTCATGTTGACGCAGTGCCGCTGAGGCGGTTCGATGATAGTATTGAGTTGTTGCCCAGCACTAGCCAAGCTAAATGATAACTACCGTAACCCCACATCTCACATCAGCGTGTGGAGATGTTCAGAGATCCACGTGTTGGTTTATGGCATTTTAAACTCTGGGGTAACAGAAGTCAAGTTTTGCGGTGTAACCCTGTTTTCCTTCACATTTAACCGACCACTTTTCCCCCCTTCACTTTAACGCTAACTAATGAAACCTAACTCCTGACTCCACGCGGACTGACGGTGAGCTGCCCGGAGTGGAGAAGTGCCATGTTTACCCTGCTCCTCTTCATCACCCCCCCCCCCCCCCCCCCCCCCCCCAGCCCCCC
>OMLC01022896.1:1436-16106 GCA_900302585.1 Regalecus glesne | reverse complement strand
ATTATCTCCATAACTGACACACACACACACACACACACACACACACACACACACACACACACACACACACACACACACACACACACACACACACACACACACACACACACACACACACACACACACACACACACACACACACACACACACACACAAAAGACGCAGGAGGTTTCATGCACTTATGTACACAAAAATCTATAACCACAGGTACACAAATATACTAGCATGCGCATATGAAAGGACAAGTTCATAAGAGAGCATCTGGCATGTGCAACAGCCATGGATGGAACTCACCTAGATGCAGCCATACCAAAATGAACTCACACCAAGCAACTCAACAAAACACAACACACACTATTGACTGTAGGCACGGATCTGTTATCAACACTTCCATTATGTAATTCAAAGGGTACTATGATCTAATCGAACACATTATCACATGAGACTACTGACAGCAATGAGAAGTCACTCCATAAGATGGTATTCCTGTTGATCTATTCAGATAACAGAAAAAATACTAGATATTCACTCTGAAGTATCATGCCAAATATGATCACTTAGTAAAAAATGTGTGTATTTATGCAACCAATATCATATCATGATTAAATTGCACCTGTTCATCTATCCATCCATTGTCAACCACTCATCCAAAATTGGGTTTTTGGGGAACAGGACCTCATCCCAATCTTCATTTGGCAAAAGGAGGGGAAACACCCTGGACCAGCCACGTGCAGAGGGGGGAGCTACAGGGGCTTTAGCACCTGACCCTTTCTCCTGAATACCCAAAGTGCCCCTTTGAGTGACCATTTATATTTTCAATATAGAATAAAATCATACAAACATTTCAAAAATAATGTGTTTGATGATAATTTTCTTCGAATGAGGGTCGCTGTGTAACTCAATATATAAATCAAGTTTACATTTTAACAAATTTTGTTCCATGTGCCCCTTTTAAAATGTTGAGCCCCTGCCCCCAATAAGGTCTCTGTACAGCTCTGCCCTGGACAGGTCGCCAGTCCATCACAGCCCAGAGCAGTTAGGGCAGGCGTTGGCAACCCATGGCTCTGGAGCCACATGCAGCTCTCAGCCATTCTGCTAAAGCTCCCGGAGGCTTTGACAAAAAAATAATATGGAAATAAATAACAGTTATTTTCATTTTATTTTATTGTTTGTAAAGTGGAAAGTTTTTCTAAGGGAACACCCATTATCTTGGAGTTTGAGGTCGTATTGTATCACTGAAAGTACGTAATTGTTTAAGCTGCGTAGTTTGGTTGTGTTCAAAAATAGACCAATAGAATAAACAGAAATAGAATATGTTTGATTCACTTCTGCAGCTAAATGTTATACTTATTTCAAATTCATTGCATTTATTTTTCAAAAATATGGGGAGGACTCGATGCCTGCATAGTTTTGTGTTTAATTGACCAAAATGTAGGTCTAGACAGTGTATTTTTTTCCTCTTCTTCATAAGAATTTGATATATCATCCATCCATCCATCCATCCATCCATTGTCAACTGCTAATCCATAAATCGCATCATTGGGGAGCTGGAGCCCATCTAAGTACTCATTGGGCGAAGGGTGGGGATACACCCTGCATAGGTTGCAGAGCAGTTAGAAGAAAAGTGTCTTGCTCAAGGACACCTTCACACGCTTCTCTGCAGGTGCGGGGATCGACCCTGCAACACTCCGATCATGAGACGACCACTCTACCTACTGAGCCATGTCGCCCCTGATATTCTCATAACAGGTAAAATAGCAATAAAATGTCAAGAAGTGTCTTCATTCTTGTTCTGTAATTTCATAAATGCATCAACCTATAGTTTTTGTACATATAGAAAACTATAGGTAAAACTTTATAAGCTATGATATTAAAAAGCTTTTGAGGCTCTAGAAGAATTGTATTTGATGGAAAATAGGCCAAAATAGCTATTTGGATAGTAAAGACACTGACCCCTGAGTTGAGGGAACAGTGTCTTGCTCAAGGACATTTCTCCACGCTTCTGTGGAGGTCCTGGGATCAATCCAATGACCAAATGACCACTCTACCCACTGAGCCATGTCACCTTAATTGTATCTGTATTGATTATATACGTTATATGCATTAGTTTATTATTAAACATAAAGCTATTGTTACCATGTATGTTCATTTTTAAGCCTCCATTGACAAAATGTGTCTATGTGGTGGGTCATCGGATTGCAGAGCTATTCCATTAGCGTTATCGGGGGTACTTAGGGGTACAGCCATAGTAGCAATAGACTATGATAACAGTTGTAGGACTCCCATTGCCTCTTACCTGGATTTGTCCTGACGCAGTCGAACTCCCTGACGCAGTTGTACTCCTTAGTCTGGTGTTGCCCCTTCAAAAGTAAACAGTATTTTTGCTTAAAAGTAGAAACATATACCGTATAACTATGCCCTACTATGAAATCTGACTGAAAACCCAAAGGTATACTCCCTTTAGCAATGAAACTGGATTGGATGTATTGCTAGATTATAAACAACCGTTAAACTTTATGAATTCGGACAAACTAAAATTGACATTCGTCCTGATGTATGCTCTATAATCCGGGAAAGGGGATTATAAAAGTTGAATCAATTAAACTGGGCAGGAAGTTTGATTCAGAATAAAACTTTTCGTACGTAAAATGTGTGTGCTAGTAGGCGCAAACAACACGGCAAATGGCTAACCACCGGAACCACCTTAGAGATTTAACCTATGACGCAGACAGAGCTGAATTACAACTAAAGGTTGACATTCTTACCGCTTTTTTTCCTTGTTTGTTCTTCGTCCCTTGTTGCTATCCGCAGAACTCCCTTCTGCCCTCAACGATTGCTGTAAACTCCATGCCTGATCATCTAGTTTAACTAAACTTGAATTTCCGCTTTAGGAATTCAGAAACGTTCTCCACTTTTTACCCAGTCTGATTCAGGCTGTCAATCGGGTTTTTCTTTGACGTTGGTAGCTCGTCCAAGTTCGATTTGTCAGCCTCCTCCTCTCCCCCTCCATTAAAAAACAACAACATCAGAATAAATAGAGAGGGTTCAACTTTTTACATTTATTTTAATCTACTTTTAAGCTTACATTACCTCTGTAAACTAAAATATCAGTGAGTATGTGGATGTGCTCGCTAGTCGGGAGATAGCCTGGGCACCTGCTAGCCAATAAGGTAAGCGTTTACATTTCTACCAATCCAATAAAAGTATAGTCACAGCCAATCATCGCCCTTTTTGAATATATTTGCATATTTAACCCATTCATCCGAGGATTGGACGCAAAACCATAACCAGGAAGAAACAACAGCAGAAGGAAACTGCATGAGGCGTTTTTCGATGGTATGAAATTCTAAATTAGATAACACGTTTACAAATAAAGAAAAGAACAACAACGGGCAGTTAATGTTGCGGGAAAGGATATTAATTTCATGGGACCGCCCGTCAAAAAAATGAACAATCCAGAAGAAAACAGGAGGGGTGGCCACCCTGGTTCCAAGACCATGTTAGGTTCACACTTTTGACCATAGCATTGGCATTGGCTCTGATTTGGCTGATCATTACAGGGAACAGAAGTGCTAGTGTTCCTTGTGTGGGACAAAAATCTGCCCATTATAGCTGGCAACTCTTACAGGTGTCTGTGCAGCTGTGGGGGATCTTAGGGCAATAGCATGAACCTCTCTGTGGACTTTTGTTGTATTCTGCAGAGGAAAGCTACAGGTGACAAGTAGAAAAAAGGGGGCGACTACACGTGTCGAACCACACACGTGGTCAACTACACCTTTCCAAATACCTATAAAAGCTGTGCATCAACTGGGCCTTATGATAACTTGGAATAAAGATGCCAAATTAGGGTAGGGGAGGTAAAGCAGTAAGTCTTAAGAAATTCATGAAAGTTTTCCAACAATTAATTTGCAAGATGACACAGTCATTTCCGCCAGAATCAGGCGTACATAACATGCTATGACCACTAACGAGCCAGAGGCTGCAGGTTCAAACCCACTACAGGGAGTCAGAAGGGGAATACATCCATAATTTCCCATGCCTGCCCTGAGATGGAGTGGTGAGCTGTCCAGGGTTTTCCTGCCATATACCCAATGAGTGCCGGGGTAGGCAACACTAAGACCCCACGGCCAGACTGTGGATAAGTTGTTGACAATGTATTGATGGAAGAATGGCAGTGTTAACGTGAGAAAAAAAAGAGTGTGTGATATTTGTATTATGTGCCTGGATTAAATTACGGGCAACATAGCTCAGGAGTTAGGGTGGTTGTCTAGAAGTCAGAAGATTGGTGGTTTGATCCCCAGTTCCCTCAAAAAGTGTGTAGAAGTATTCTGGCGCAAGACACTGAACACCTAATAGTTTGGGACAACACATGAAAATTCACCTGGTGGCTAAATATGGCATATTTACATTCTGAATTATCATTAATATCCACTGCCCCATTAAAAGAGATTATGATTATTGCTGTTGTTATTATCAATAGTATATTGCTGTTGTTGTTGCTGTTATAAATTATTGTTCACATCATTAGGTATACTTTGAACTTCACACGGCAGTGAATATTGAAGTTCAACAGTCCATTTGGCATACGCTGTTAAGAATTGATTTTTGTCGGGCTCCTATTATCAACAGCATTCATAGAGAGAGGAGCAGAGAGTCGATAATGACTGAGGTGGAACTTGCCATTATCCTCTATGACATCCACATCCATGCTATCAAAGAATGAAGAATCCCTGGATGACTTAGATCCAACCAGTGAGACATGTACATAATGTATTCGTCAATGGAAAATAGGGGCATGATGGCTGCATAGAAAAGGTGCATGCGTGTATGTGTGTGTGTGTGTGTGAGAGTGAGAGAGAGAGAGAGAGAGCGTGTGTGTGTGTGTGCGCGTGTGTGTGTGTGTGGCTGTTTCTGCATATGTGAGTCTCCACTTGTGTTCTGCCAGAGTGTGTGTATGCTAGAGACTGTGCGTTAGCATATGTGTCTCAGACAGAGTGCAAATACATGTATAGGACTACGGTGTGAGTGAGATAGAGATATGTGGTAAGAGAATGAAGGTGACGGTATGTGTTTGGCACTGTCTGTGTGCATATGAGTGCCTGTTGATGCCCGACAGTCAGATGGGTTACCGGATGCAGTGAATAAACCATTTGTTCTCCAATTGCTCCAAGAAGAACATTTATTCCGCAAGGGAGGAACTGTATCAGGAATAAAGGGGTGGGGGGTGCAACTTCAAAGCCACCCAGGTCCGATAGTTCTACCATTCAAAAAGAACAAAATAACTTTCCACTATCCAGAGACATGTCAATCTGCCACAACCCCTTCTGCTTCAGTTCTGCTGGAACTCCTCCAACAAAACTGTACAGAACACCAGATATTGCAATCGCAGTTGAAAAGGACATTGACTCTCATCAACAAAAGATGAGCTAGGCTTAATGAGATATTCAGTTGAGGAATACTTTGCTGGCTGCCGGCTGGCATTCGAGACTGTATTTGGTCTGTAGATCACATTCAAATTTGATATGTGTTAAGATTTATTTTGGCCCCAGGTGATCTCCTTTGATGTGTGGCCGGGTTTGGGTCTGTCTCAACCTGCATGGTTTACATTCGCCTCCTGGCTAACCGTGCCTGACGATACCGGTGTTTGCTTGGGTTTTCGTTTGATCCAGGTGTGTGTGTGTGTGTGGGGGGGGGGGCTGCTCCCGGTGGTTGCTCATAGCTGTACTGAAGTTGAACACAGGAGGATTTTTTTTTCTACTGATCTAGAGGAAGAATTATGGCATGCCAAATATAATATCAGTGTCCACCATTTTCTCCTCAATATGTCGAAAATATGCAACTGTTTCGCATCAATTCCCAAGTTAGAAATGTATCGCTAATGTTTAGGTGCCAATGATGACCTCACCATACGCAGGTATTTCCCCTTCAGGTCTTAACTCTGATCCGCAGCGCATGTATCAGCAACAGAGGAACACAAACCTAAACAATTAAATGGGAAAAAAAACACCTTTCAGCACTGGGATAGACTCCAGCAAGACTCAACAACCCAACTTAGGATAAGCGGTTGATGATGGATGGATGAAAGTATTTTTTTCTAATGTTTCATCCATCCATCCATCCACTGTCAACCACTTATCTTTACTTGGGTTATGAAGTCATGCTGGAGCCTATCCCAGCACTCATTGGGCGAGAGGTGAGAAAGCACCCTGGAGAGGTCGCCATTCCATCACAAGGCTTGATCGGTTAGGGGGTTCAGTGTCTTGCTCAAGGACACTTTGACACATGTTCTGGAGGATCCGGGTATCAAACCACCAATCTCCTGATGACTAGATGACTAGGTGACTTCCAGACCTCCTGGGCTATTCCATCCCTCAGTGTTGTATATGCCAGCAATTTTATTTTTAATCTTGTCAACACATTTGAGATGCCGTGCATACCTGTGGGTATCTCTGACTGGTGACTGCAATTACCTGATGCATGTCTACCTGGCGGAAAACTACGTAGACTGAAAAGTGGATGCTTTTTAGTAAATGTATCTACTTATAGGTGTAAAATTGTGTGACTGTTAACCCTTTTAGACTAATCGGGAAAGGCAGAATACTAGAATCCTACCAATCATCAACAACCTCTTTCAAACTCTTCAGGTTATACAGCAGGTGAAATCTATTTAACAACCTTCTGAGAAATACGGCCCATCCTGCCTCAAACCACTTATCTATAAACCCAATAGTTACTTACAGCATTTTGGGATAAAAAGGGGAGAATAATCATCACTTCCAATCCACTGTGGCCCAGATTTTGCCGAAGGAGGTGCTAAATGTGCTGTGGTTTAGTGACAGATGTCTCAAACAGTAGTGAACAGCTATTAGCTTGAACCCAATTTCAATCTTTTAATAATATAGGAGCCATAAATACAATGAAGTACTTTCATTGCTTGAGGCACCACTTAAAGCTTGTATCTATTAATGAAACTGTGCTGCGCAAGGGGAATATGTAAAGTAAGGAAATAGCTTCAAAGTGAATACCACGTACATCAGACTAACCGTGATGCAATGTGCAGTATCTTCCAAAATCAAGCTAGCCTTTAGCATTAGCCAAAGCGCTGCTGTGGATCTGTTCTGTTTCCATTGCAGCAGAGGAAGGGAAAGAAACGTTGTTTGCTCGTGGTGTTCTTACAATGCAATGTGTTCTCTTTATTCAACCAGTCCTATTTTACAGGAACTCTGGGCAGCTGCAGCGCCAGGGGAGCAGTTCTGGGTTCTGCGTCTTACTCGAGGGAACTTCAACACGCTTTCTGAAGGAGCCAGGGATCGAACCAGCAACCCTCCAGTTACAAAATCACCCACTCCACCTCCTGAGCCATGAATAACCACATGTGCTTTGGGCCGATATCTGTGGCCATCCTCTGGTAATCCATGTCTGTCAGTGAGATTTCTCTCCATGCGGTACGCGGGCACCTAACAGATAATGCACAATGTTGTAACCCGATGTAATTACTAGATGTGCTTATTCTTTGCAATTGTAAATACAGCAATTTAAACATGAAACAAACAGCGTGAATAGCATCTCATAAATACAAGGTTGTGAGTAGGGCCATGTTAATTTGCCAGTGCTGAGCAATTAGGTGGAACACAACGCTTATTTCATCCCTGTGGTCCTGCGGGATATGATAATGCACTACGCAGCGCAGCATTACACGGGCAGACACTGCACGTTGATGCTTTCAAGTGATTGTTAATTATTAATTCTATATATTTCCAAGCGTGTCCAACTGGGATTGTGGCCAAAAGCCAACTCTCCATTGGCGAAGTCTCTGTCAGAGATCCACAGACCTCAGATTGAAGATCTTCTATTATTCATGGAAAAATACACATAGAGAAGCATAGTGAGGTTCGTTTTCCCAGTGAGTTGTCTTTGTTGCAAACCTTTGTTTTCAAATGTGTTTGTGTATTCTGTTTGTTTGTGTGTCTGTACATGTGAAACTGTATACATGTTCATGTGTGTGTGTGTGTGAGTGTGTGTTAGGCTGTCTATCGGTTTGTGTGTGTGTGTGTGTATTCAAGTCACGTCAATTATATTTGTACAGCCCATTATCATAAATTAAAAATTTGCCTTACAAATTTGCCAGACAAAAACACAACATCCAGTCGTTAGACCGTGACATCGGTTAAGGAACAACTCATGGGAAAAAAACAAAAACCTTTTAACAGGGAGAAAAAATGGAGGAAACCCCAGGGAGAGCAACAGAGGACTTTTGCTCCTAAGATGAACAAACATGCGATGGACCTTTTGTCTACAGAATAAAACGCAATTTACAGAATACAATGGAAGTATAAGCTTCATGGAGAATATGAGGAGGATGCCAAAAAATTCCACCTGAACAGCCTGAGACCTGAGCCACGTAGCCATCATCACCGTGCATTACAATCTGGTACAGAAGTTGGACCAAAGCTGACAAAAAGCCCTCCAGCAGTTTGTGAAAACAGCCAAGGACACAGCATCGACTGTGTAAGGAGGGCTAAGAACACGATAAAAGACATGGCATATCCGGGACGGCATCTTTGTTCAGCTCCTCCCATCAGGTGGATGCTTCAAATAAACCAGCAAATTAACAAAGACACTGAAAACCGGCCTCTCTCCAAAAGCTTCGGTGCTAACGAACTCAGACATCTCTTCAGTCTGATGACACTGCGGTGCTGCCACCATTGGTTATGAGTGACATTAGCAATATTTACCTGTTCCCCTTATCCGCTGGGTTAGTGGTTGTCTCAGGAAGGGTATCCGACCCAACATTTTACCAAATCAGTATGCGGATTGACAAGGCCATATGGGATTGGTTGAGGCTACCATGCACGGTACAAATGGAAACAATAAATTCCTCTGTGGCAGACTCTGAAAAACAGGGAACAGGCCGAAAGAACGAGAATGCCGCTTTAAGCCATTCCATCTTTTCTTATCTCTTCTCTGTCTTTTTATTCTCCACATGCACCATTTGAGGCTGGCACAATTGTAGTTTCGTTGCGCTTGCACAATGACAATAAAGTTCTTGAATCTTGAACATAGGCCGAGCAGGAGGACAGACAGATGCAGACAGAGGAGAATCACGTCACAACATTCATATACATGGTAGAAGTGAGAAGGGAAAAAACCATCAGTCACACTTCGGAGCGAGAGTAGGATGTAGCACTGAAACAGAATATGGCTTCATAATATATGAATCCACTGGTATTCATAGGTATTTGTGTGTGTTTGCCCACCCACGGTACCATACATACTTGGATGTGTGTGATCTCGACCACCCCGTTTGTGTTGATGAAAAGTCACTGAGAGCTGCTTCATCATGAAAGCAGCTACGATGAAAAGATTAAAAGAGACCCACACACATCCTCCACCTCCACCTCCATCTCCTGGTAAAGGTGACATGACCTTGTCCGACAAATAGTTATGACGACAGAGTTTAGCGAAGCACATCAAAAACACCAAGGGGCCCTTTCAAATCAGCTGGTGATGAAAACCATCCTGACTTTAAGTGCTTTTGAAAGACAAGGCCAAAGGGTCTGAATACTGCAGCTAATATAATTAAAGCAGGTTCACACAGGTCCTAAGCCCCGGGCTGCGAGTCTGCCTCCCTGCCCAGGGATCGACTCTATTCCTGGGCTAGAGAGAAGAGCCATGGCCCCTACTAGTCCTAATGTCCCCTCTAGGCCCTCACCTCTCATTTAACCCATGTGCAGAGGGGTTGAAAAAGCCTTGTTGTATAAGAGTAATGAGAGGCATTATGGAGTTGGATGTCATTTAAAAGGGGGAGGAAAGTGAAGCGAACCCAGCCAGAATGTTTCCCGAGATCAGGAACTGGCGGCGAACCTTTGACCTTTGACCCAGTGGATTAGTCCCAGGGGCCTGGGGATCGACGCCGATGCTAAGCGTATAGCCGTGCTGCTGTAGAGGCGCTCTGAGATTTCCGAAAAGTAAAAGGACTGGTGGTTTGGGTAAGAGCCAGGGCAATTCAGGCAAGTGATTCGGCATAAACAGAGACATCTGAAACTGTTGA
This sequence comes from Regalecus glesne, assembly GCA_900302585.1. Classification (NCBI taxonomy): domain Eukaryota; kingdom Metazoa; phylum Chordata; class Actinopteri; order Lampriformes; family Regalecidae; genus Regalecus; species Regalecus glesne. The sequence goes on along the minus strand of OMLC01022896.1, from coordinate 6,055 downwards.
GAATAAGCCCCCATCCCCGCAAAACGTAAAATACTTCATTTTGTAAACTCACTTTGTAATTTTGAATACACTGTACTTCAAAGCTATATCAATCATGTTCTCCAGTAATGGTTTGAAGGCTGTCAAGCAGAAAAATAAGGAGGAAGATGATGATGATGATGGCACATAGAGAGGAAATTTTTGTTCATGTAACCCCTTGCTGTTGTGTGCGGTTATCTCCACCCTTGCCCACCCGTCAAGCTACGGATATGTGAGAGGAGAACCCTCGAGCAATATCTTGCAGGTTTAAGACTGCAGCATGCCAGGGAAGCTCTCTCCTCACCCCCTACCCAAAGAGAATAGTATCCCAGAGGCTTCATTTGGGGCTTTTAACACACCTTTCCATGGTGGAGAAAAGGGTACACATCAAAGACTGACTGATGTAACAAAACAGAGGGGAGAACTAATGATGGCCAATGGGATGGTGCAGAAAGAAAGAGATCCACTATATGTGGTCATTTTAGGTTACATCGAAGTTGCTCTCTACGTTTAACCCATCCTATTGTATAGAAGCAGTGGACAGTGGGGCCACCTCCCATTGTCTCCCATTGCCAGTGAATCCGTTTCTCTGTTCATCACTAGATTTTCTATACAGGGCCGAATAGATGTATACGTTACATCAGGGCGCTGGAGGCCACAAAGGCTACCCATGCGGTTGTAATGGCTTGGATGATTTATACCATTTTTACATGGGAACCGGCACCCACTAATATTCAATTCATTTTTACTGAGGAGCAGCCAAGAAAGACGGTCGGGTTGTTTGGTGGTATAGCAGGTGGGAACAGTCCCAACAGACTGGCCACTCGTGTGCACAAATCGCCAGCACGCCCCCCCCACACACACACACACCTCTGAGATAAAGAATATTTAACTTCTGAAGTTGTGGCATGGGTAGGGTTTTGGGTTTTTATGAATTGAAAAACCAACATACCACATCTTGTTTATCCCATTTATCCCTATCATAAAATACATGAACCCTAGGGTAAATACTTCTACCTGTACCCCTGACCAACGGGAAAAAGAATTGGAATTGATCCCTGGGCGCTAGAGCTACTCACTGCTCCTATACAATAAGACGGGTTAAATTAAGAGAACAAGTTTCATTTATGTATGCGCGAAGACAAATTAAGTTTAAAAGGAAGTTTATTAGAACAGTTGTTTTAGGTAATAAGGAAATGTAGTAATTTGGAGAGTTAAATGCTAATTAATGCAATTTACAGCAGGGGGTGACCCCTGAGAAACACAGAATAAGCTTTTGTCCACCACATACCCGATATGAGGTCGCAGTGGAAATAGAGCCTATCTCGGTTCTCATTGGACAAATACTCTGGAAAGGTCACCAGTCCATCACTGACCGATGAGAAGAACAGTGTCTTGCTCAAAGACTCTTTGACATGCTTTTCTGATGGTGCAGGGATCAAACCTGCAACCTTTCTATCACCAGACGACTGCTCTATCTACTGAGCCATGCACCCCCACAAGCCCAAATATGGCAATGATATCCATCCATCCATCATCAACTCCTTAGCCAAAGTCGGGTCACGGAATCATGGTGAAACCATTCCACGGCTCATTGGGTGATAAGCAGGGATATACCCTCGACGGGTGCTATTATAATGTTATAATATCAATTCATAATTGCATATTTACATGATGGGAAGTGGACAACTGTTCCAATCGTTACTTCACCGCCACACCTTCATGCATATGAACAAGAGCACCCTCATCTGATTGGGAGTTGGTGAGTTAGATGTTGGCCTATAAGATTGCATCATTCCTCAGTGAAGGTTTGTCGTCCATGTGAAGCGATCTCCTCAGGCTCATCAATCTCTGGTTCAATGCCCTCAAATTATTTGTACTTGCATTTCAAACGTACACTTTAACCAAAAACTGCATCACAGTGTGATTGTGTATGGAAACACACTTTCATCATATCTATATTTAGTTCTTTTTCCTTTTTGTCATCCGCTAACTCATTTTCCATTCTCCTTCTCATTTTTACCAGTCCTCTTTCTGTCTCTCCGTCGATTCTAATTCTGCCAACATGGCCAAGAGCAAGCTGTTAGGAGAAAGCTGGAAGTGAATGAGAAATCCTTTTAACCGAGCAGCAGGAGGTCAGCATCAGAACAGAGAGGACTGTAGTCGGTGCAGCCAGGGGAAAATAACAAACTGGAAAGACGATGCTGAAACAACACTCTCTGCTCAGATGGCCGTGGAAGTTGGCGGTCATCCACTGGCATAGCCGCCATAACTTTATTGGCACTGCTCTCCCTTTTTTTTTTGTTCAGTTCATCTTCATTTTCTTCTCCTGGTTCGAAGTATCGGTGTCATTCAGCATTTACGCTGCTGCTTATTTTTTTAAAAAGCTTTGCCGTGGTTTGAGAAACCAACCCTCGAATTTGCCGTGGCAAAACGGAGGCATCGTTTTTCCATGTTGAAGTTCCTCATCCGTTCCCCGGGACGAGGTTCAAAGTTCACATTTATCTCGCATCTACCTGCGTACGTTGCCAATTCGGCTTTGCTGATTGTAAAACCGCCCAATATTTAGAAAATATGCAGAGCTCAAGCAACGTGTTTGCATAATTCCTTCCAGGGATCTGACTTCATAAGAAGGCCTTGTTTACAGTCGAAAGACTTTGGTTTTGAAAGCAAATAAGCGGGCGCCGCAGTATTTCACCACCCCACACTAAAGCACAAACTGTCGTTGGGAACGTGCACATCGACTGTCTGTTCCCGTGGTTAGAGGGTTCAATGGGATTATGCCAACTGTTTCAATAGCAATAAACAAAAGGCGAGTGAGACAACATTGGACTATTGGTTCAAAAGATTTGAAATATCTTAAATTCAAGTAAATTCTCCCTGATGTTATTTAAACTCCAAGTCTCTGTTCCATTTCAAAAGCTGATCGCTTGGATTGCCCCGATCCGGGAGCCATTGCTCCTGCTATGTACGTAAGAGTGCGGTGACGGCCTTTAGGATGACACATGTCCCCAAGACCCTGCTCAAGCCCTGTGAAGGAATACCGACTTGTCCAGGGCATCTACCCGCCTCCATCCAACAAGCGCTGGGATAGACTCCCGGCAGGACTCCACAACCCGACTTCAGCGAAAAGGTTAACAACAAATGGATGGATGCATAAAGGGAGTGAGGAAGTAACATTCAGCAGCACAATGGGGTATTTATCTCTTTTTGTGTGTGTGTGTGGGGGGGGGCTATTTTCATCTTTTTATGAGATGAAGAGGCGAACAGGAAATGGAGGGAGAAAGGGTTATGACATGTAAAGTTCAATGGCTTGAATCAAACCACCAACAGATATGGCCGTGTGACCAGTTGGCTAAGGAGGTGCCCCTGCTGGACTATGCCCAGTCCAGGAACAAAGATAGTGGGAGGGGGAGAGAGCAAGAGACTCTCGGAGAAGACTTTGACTGGGTGATGAACGAACAGGAGAGAGAATAGGGTGATCGAGGCAGAGAGGGGGGAAGAAAAAAAAACGTGAGAGGGCAAATGTGAGGCTTTTTCATCTCATCTGCCATGTAATCCCCTAGAAAACACACAGACACACACACATACACACTCACCAAAGTGACAGAAAGCAAGCCATAGCAGGAAATGACACACGATAAACAGGCTTGACTACAGCCTCCATTACCTATCATTACACGGGCCACTCAGGGACAAGATGCCATTTTCCAAAGTCATGGAGATCCGTCGAGGATAAGAAGCCCAAAATTATTACAGCCGTTTCATAAATAGATGTGTCATATCTGTCCAATCAGTGTCTAGGGGGACTTTGTGAATTACCCGTCTCTAGTCATTTACTGGTGAATCACAGAATGGCCTCTTCATCCCCTCATTTTGTTCCTTTGATGAGAAAGGAAATGCTTTGCATTCATTTTGATTTTCCAGAGTGATTTTGGGCTGAAATATGCAATGACATGTAGCCAGAGACATTTTGCATCCAGGCTAACATCATTGTACAATACAGTGTAAAACATGGATTATGTCTCCATGATATGATGACTCTGTTTGAAATGTAATTCATCATTGGCCCAGTCTTACTTGGCCAATCTCTTTATTATTATTTTTGATGGCTTAGCCGTGCTCTCGGGTGAAGGTTCCAGTGCTCAGAGGAATCACGTCAATCTGACGAGAGAAATCCGAACATATACATCAAAACTCTTCTTTTCTTTTTTTTCTTTCCCCACCTAAACCCTGTAACTATCCACCGTTTCATCTCCGTGTAAGCCTCGGCTAGTGTGGGGCTGGGTATAGCTGGGGCACGTTGGAGAGGGAAATTGATTCTCATTTTTCACCGTAGGCCTTTGTTTTGTTAGGGCTGTGCTGGGGATATGACTGTGCACTCCTTTATCATGTCTGAAACGGAAAAAAGAAAAATCACCCCGTCGAGAACAATAGCTGCTGAAAAGTGACAGAAAGGTAGAGAGAGAGAGGGGGGAGAGTGATAGAGAGAGAGAGAGAGAGAGAGAGAGAGAGAGAGAGAGAGAGAGAGAGATTGCATTCCTAGAGAAGAATAGCAAGAAATTCCCCCTCTTCTGTTTCTTTTCCCTTCCTTTTTTTTG
>OMLC01022855.1:1296-14589 GCA_900302585.1 Regalecus glesne | reverse complement strand
ATGTTCTCCTTTCACTACCACACCTACCATTGAAAGACAGCAGCAGGATCCATATGTGATTGGTGATTTTAAGTGGAGTAGTTCAGGTAAATATTACTAAATGTGGTGTTATTGAGGTTATTCTATGGTGCAATTTTAAATGCAGTTCTTATCTCTGTAGTAGGCATGTGTGAGAGTTGTATTGCTGTGTTGTACAAGACTGAAGTTTATTTTGACGCCAGTTGATTATTGTTGGTATTTGTTAACATGATATTTTTTGATGTTACAATCCTTTTTTAAGGGGACACCCATAGGAATACCATGCATATGAATTTCAAATGTTTGCATACTGGAAATTTCTGATGTATATCCCAATGTAAATGCTTACCATCAGATGCTCTGGTAATTTTTTGAGTACTTGCTTGGTTGCATAACTACAGTATTAATGTTTTTTTTGGAATGCTTAATTGTTTAAGAGGTTCAGTTGTACTGTGCTTGAAGATTACTTTTTTATTTCCTGTGTGTTGGCCATGACCATCTTCGTCACTTTATTGGACAAATACTATGGATTTCGTGTCAAAATAAATGTTACCAAGTGCCACAAAAATCAGTTTATTCTTTTATTCAAATAGACAAAAGTGCACTTTTAAAACTAAAACCAGCTATGTTGCTTGTTGGAGTACATTATGAATAGGGTAATGGAATTGGGGTTCTTCGTGGACATTATACACACTTCAGTTGATATGACAAACTTGGAATGCAGTCAATCAACAGTTTTACCGTAGTATCCACAAGAGTGAGTGGTTACTGCCAAAATGATTCAAAGTAAATCACTGCTCAAGACAAACACTTAAACCTTGGTTTCTTTAGATTTTTAGATATGAACACAATTTTCGGGACAGCATAGCTCAGTGAGTAGAGCGGTCATCTGGCAATCAGAAGGTTCTACAGGTTCGATCCCCAGTCCTGTAGAAAGGATGTCGAGGTGTCCTTGAGCAAGACATGGAACTCCTAACTGCTACCTGAGCGCCAAATGTTGGCAGCTCACTGCTCCTTTACAAAAGGATGAGTTAAAATGGATCATTTTTTCAATTTTTCCTGCAAATATCATATTAACCCTCTCCGAGGAACCATAACCTCCATGGTGGAGAGGTTTGAGTGTCTCTATGATTCAGAGAGCTTTGTTGTCTAGAGCCTCGTGCTCCTGTTAGGGTCTCCCATGGCAAATTAGTTTCTGGTGAGGGACGAGACTACGAATGGTTCAAGAAAACCCCATGAATGATCCAAAAAGATGTGACGTTACCCTGCCCGGAGAAAGCCCAGGGCCCTCATCTGGACCCAGGCCCAGAAGGAAGGCCTGTCAGCGAGCACCTGGTGACCGAGTTTACCACGGAGCCTGGACGGGCTAAGCCCGAAAAAACAACGTGGACACTTCTCCATCATGTAGACCCACCCACGACAGGAAGAACCGGTGGGGTCGGGTGCACTGCCAGACAGGTACCAGTGAAGGCAGAGGGTCTCAGCGGACCAGAACCAAGCAACAGAAGCTAGCATTAGGGATGTGGAAGGTCACCTCCTTGTGGGGTAAGGAGCCAGAGCTTGCGCGGGAGGTGGAATGGTACCTACTAGATCTGGTGGGGCTCACCTCTACTCACAGCATCAGATTTGGAACCAAGGTCTTAGATATGGGTTGGACTTTATACTTCTCAGGAGTTGCCAAAGGTGAAAGACACTGGGCATGTGTAGGGATACTCACAAGTCACTGGCTGAGGGCCACTATATTGGAATTTAACCCTGTGGATGAGAGAGTCATGTCCCTTCACTTTAGGATTATGGGAGGAAAAACTCTGACTGTTGTTTGTGCCCATGCGCAAAACAGTACATCAGAGTATTCAACCTTAATGGATGCCCTGGATGGAGTCCTGAATGGAGCTCCTGTAGGGAACTCTATCATTTTACTCAGAGACTTCAATGCACATGTGGATAATGATGGAGACAATGTGAGGGGTGTGATTGGGAAGAACGGCCTCCTTGATATGAACCCAAGTGGTGCTTTATTGTTGGACCTTTGTGCTAGTCATGGATTGTCCATAACAAACACCATTTTCAAACATAAGGATGCTCATAAGTGTACATGGTACCAGAGCACCTTTGGGCAAAAATTGATGATAGATTTTGTAATTGTATCATAAGATTTAATGCCACTTATTTTGGACACGTGTTAAGAGAGGAGCAGAACTGTCAACTGCCCACCATCTAGTGGTGAGTTGGGTCAGGTGGAGAGGGAAGCCTCAGGACAGACCTGGTAAGCCGAAACGTATAGTGCGGGTGAACTGAGAATACTTCGAGGAGGACTCTGTCAAGACCTTCAACTCCCACTTACATCAGACCTTTTCTGACATCCCTGTAGAGGTTGGGGACATTGAACCAGAGTGGACAGTGTTCAAAGCTTCCATTACCGAAGGGGCAACTGAGAGCCGAATCTCAAGGTCATACGTGCCTCGAGGGGCGGTAACTCACGAACACCCTGGTGGACACAAGCAGTTATGGAAGCTGTCCGACTGGAGAAGGAGGCCTTCCGAGAGAAGTTATCCCAGGAGACTCCAGAGTCAGTTGCAAGGTACAAACAGGCCCAAAGGACGGCAGCCTCAGTAGTGAAAGAGGCAAAGCAGCAAGTGTGGGAGGAGTCTGGGGAAGTCATGGAGAAAGACTTTAGGTCAGCACCAAAGCGCTTCTGGAAAACCATCCAGCACCTCAGGAGGGGAAAACGGGGAACCATCTAAGCTGTTTATAGTAAGGATAGGACACTGTTGAGCTCAACTGAGGAGGTAATGGGACGATAGAAGAAACACTTTTTAGGAACTCCTGAACCCAACTAACCCACCCTCTAGGATATAGACAGAGCTGGAGAATGATGGAGGATCAACATCAATATCCGTGGAGGAGGTCACTGAGGTAGTCAAAAAACTCCACAGTGGTAAAGCCCCAGGGATTGATGAGATCCGTCCAGAAATGCTGAAGGCTTTGGGTGTTGAAGGGCTTTCATGGATGACACGTCTCTTCAACATTGCCTGGAATTCTGGGACAGTGCCTAGAAAGTGGCAGACAGGGGTGGTGGTCCCAGTGTTCAAAAAAAGGGGACCACCACCAGTTCTTTACACATGCAAGGATCCTGGAGGGGGCCTGGGAGTAGGCCCATCCCGTCTACATGAATTTTGTAGATCTGGAGAAGGCTTATGGCCGAGTCCCCTGGGATATATTGTGGGAGGTTCTGTGGGAGTATAAAATAAGGGGGCCATCCAATCTCTCTATGCCCAAAGCAAGAGTTGTGTCAGAGTTCTGGGTAGTAAGTCGGACTCTGTACTAGTAGGGCTTGGTCTCCGCCAGGGTTGCTCCTTATCACCTATCCTATTAATGATCTTCATTGACAGGATCATCAGGTGTAGTCGTGGAAGAGAGGGGTTGAAATTTGGTAAAGTTAGGATCAAATCACTGCTTTTTGCAGATGATGTGGTTCTGTTGACATCATCAGTCTCTGACCTCCAACATTCACTGGATCGGTTCATAGCTGAGTTTGAAGCAGCTGGAATGGAGATTAGTACCACTAAATCTGGTTTTGAGCAGGACACCAGAGGATTGTCCAATCCAAGTAGGGAATGAGTGGGGTAGTTCAAGTTTCTCGGGGTCTTGTTCTCAAGTGAGGGGAGAATGGAGCATGAGTTGGACCGGAGATTGGGAGGTGCTGGAGTGGTATTTGGCTCCCTTTACTAAACCATTGTTACCAAGAGAGATCTGAGCCAGAAGGCAAAGCTTTTGATCTGCTGGTGAATGTTTGTGCCCACTCTCTCCTATGGCCATGAAAGCTGGGTTATGACTGAAAGAACAGGATCACGGACTCAAGTAGCCCGGATGAGGTTTCTTAGGAGGGTGTCTGGTGTCTCCCTTAGCGATAGGGTGAGAAGCTCAGACATACTTGAGGGACTTGGAGTAGAGTCGCTGGTCCTACAAATAGAAAGGAGCCAGTTGAGGTGGTTCGGGCATCTAGTAAGGAGGCCACCTGATCGCCTCCCAAAGGAGGTTTTTAAGGCACGTCCAGCTGGGAGACGGCCACGGGGTAGACCGAGGACCAGATGGAGGGATTATATATCCACACTAGCCTGGGAACGCTTTGCGATCCCTCAATCAGAGCTAGTGGATGTTGCAAGGGAAAGGATAGATTGGAGGTCCTGGGTGAAATCTGCTACCTCCGCGACCCGACACCGGATAAGCGGTTGACGATGGATGGATATCATATTAACCTAGTATGTGTAGCTTAATCTTAAATGTATGTAGATTAATCCTGAAAATAACCATCAGTTGACACAAAAAAGCAATTTGATTCAACTGGATGGGAAGTTTATTCAGAAATGTTTCTGAATAAACTTCTTATCCAGTTGAACCAAATCACCTTTTTTTGTGATTCCCTTACATGAATTATTTGAGCATATATCAAGACATAGTATCAGTTGAGTTTTGATGTTTTGAAATAAATCTGTATACAATTTAAGAAAGAGAATTCACATTGCATTTGCACCGTGTTTTGTTTACCTATATTTCTAGTCAGTTTGCAAGCTATAGGCACACGTGCGCGTACTCTGTCAAGCTCTGTCATTTGGAGACTTATTTTGACATGATAGTGTCTCCCCTTGTTAAGCTAATCAATGGGAACAGTTTATTTTCCTGAGAAGACAACCTCTGAAGCAGATAAAATGACTTGCAGAATAAAGTAGTACAATTGGTGGGATTCTGGTGAAAATCTGTAGATGTGGGTCATTCCGTCCTGACTCCCAGTGGTAGAAAACAAAATTGATGTCTCCCCACAGGAAGACATTTCCACATTGCAGGAATTCACAAAATCACAGTTACCTTCTTAACTTCTGTTTGTGTATTTAGTTTTCAGTGTAGTTAGCTTGTTATCTGTTGGCTTACCTGTCTATGGTGATATCGTGATCAAGTAGGTGGTTCTCCCAGGGCGAGGCTCCACCATTGCACTCTACTTATACTGACCCTTGCTAATTCCCTACATGTGGGAATCTTGGCTGAATAATTTCTGGTAGTGGGGGACTGTGTTCATGTTCTCCAATATTTAAGGGGCAGTTTAGTTCAAGAGGTATATTTGGTTGTCTAGTAATTGGAAGATTGGTGGTTAGAATACACGTTGAAGTGTCCTTGAGCAAGACACTGAACACCCTAACTCCTCCCTTCAAACCAGAATTCTCAGTTACTTTCCAACCCCTAAACACACAGCATCAAAAGTTGGTCCATCCCAAGGATCGGGTCCCCTGGCACAAATAGAGTAATGTAGTGTATGCTGTTAAATGCCAGAAGGACTGCAGTGACTTGTACATCGGGGAGATCAAACAGACGCTGGCCAAGAGGATGGCAAAACACAGGAGAGCCAATACATCAGGCCAGGACTGTGGTCTACACCCATTCACAGGCTAGTGGCCTTTCATTCAAGATGATGTTTTTCACATCCTTGATAAGGAGGAACGCTGGTTTAAAAGTGGGGTTAAAGAAGCCATTAATGTCAAGAGGGAATTGCTGTTGTTGAATAGGAGTGGTGGCCTGAGAGTACATCTGTTGGCATCTTATAATGCCGTGATTGCAAATATCCCCCAATCCATTGTGAATGGTGCTCATTGCCACTGAAATTGCAATTTTATTACCCAACTTGCATATGAACCCAGCCTATTGTTGTGTGGTATCGATGTACTGTTTATGGGAGGGGGGGCTTACAGTCAGCTCAGACTGAAGATGTCACCTGTTTAAGTGAAAAAACATTTCTGAATAAACCTCTGATCCAGTTGAACTGATTCATCTCTTTTTGTGATTCCCTGACTTGGATTATTGAGCGTGCATCAAGACATCTACTACACATTTAGCTGAAATTTTATAGACACCAAAATATTTTAATATATAAGACATGTAAATGGCAGGTAGATCCTCTTATGAGATGCTAGTAAGCCTACTAAAAGCAATGGCTTTTTCCATAAAACTGGATCTTTTTATTCTAAAGACACAAAAAATTACACTGGCCTTTGATCTCCACAGCTACAAATACACCTAATGGCATATGGAAAGTTGCAATTTATCATGATAATGGACAACTCAAGTCTGAACCCACCACATGGTAGTGACTATGAGCAATTTGGTTACTAAGGTAAATCTGTCTTGGTTTCAATTAATACACTTTAGTTAGATTTTTATGACTGTTTTGGGGGTTCCATCGAGATAAAAGGTCACAGGTTATTCACTCAAACACATGTAATGGAAGCTCACTATAGAAACACACAAACTCACAACAGAGGACTCTAGTATAGGTGGCAGCACGCTGTATTTACTATGTCTTTTTTCTCATCCATTACTCTTTATCAAAGAGATTGATAGAATATACCCGTTTACAATAGTTTCAATAGCGAATCACGATAGGATCAATCAATCAATCAAATCTCAAATCTACTCAGACAGATAGGGCCATCTAAAAACAATGAAAATAGAGCATATGACAAAAAAATATAGCAGTAACAAAACAACACAAACAAGTATAAAGTAGCTCGAATAAGGTCTAAATTATTACACACATATTGACGCCTTTTGTTATTAATACATGCATGACGTCGATTTGTAGGCTAGCTCTTAGTGCTGATTGGACAAAGCAGATGGGTGCCTGCCCCTTCTGTTGACCACTCCCCAGCTGCGTTCCTACCATGTGACTCCAAAGTTAAAAACAGACTTTGTTTATCGTACAAGTCTACCTGCAGCTGATATGTGCATCGTCTCTTTGGCCTTCTCTTAGCTCGTAGCACTTGAACTGGCTCATTTCAGATTTTTGCAAAGGGTATAATTTCTTTTAAAATTTATTTTGTAGTAGTCCTTCATTATTGTTTTGATTTCACCGTCTTAGTACGATAATTGTATTTAAACGGTGAAGAGGCCTGGAGTATTTATTCCAGCGTGTTTGTTTATTTGTAAATGGTATTTAATTAAAATATTGGTTAATGACTTGAATCTGCTACGACTTGTGTCAATCTAGTTACCTTTAAGTGCTGCACGGTTAGGTTTTTTTAAGAGGTTGAATAAGCATTTGTGAACGCTATGGCGACCGAAGTGGAGACCTGGTCTAATACTCAGCGAAACGAAGGTAAGTGAATCCAGGGAGTTCATTGCAAACAATCCAAGTATATCAATTTATCTCAATAGGGCAAATAACAGGAGGTACCATGTTTGTCCCCGATCGGGTCCATCGTTCATTCGGTTGTGTACTACAAACAGCCATTGTCCCTAACGGGGTTGGGCTGCGGCACCAGCCATGCTCCACCATGTGCTCCAAAACCCACGTACCCAACCCCCCTCGACCACTTGTGTAACCCAACTCGCAGAAGCATACAGTTTTCAATTTTGTATCACACAGTTCTGCGGTGATTGCAAATACTTAAATCATCACTTCTTGTGCTTCGCTTGGGCTAATGTTTAACCATTTCATAGCTCCTGATTGGTTGAAAGTCCAGCACTGACTTCCGTGTCAGCAGCGAGGCGTCTGTGTGCATGTGTACCTTTGCACGGCGTCGAGAAACTAACAAACAAGAGATTCAGTGATTTAATATAGATGACTTGCTGAAGACGGCCAAACAGACATATTTGACAAAATAAGTTTCCTTCTATTCTCCCAAAATCATCCCTTTATTTGAAAATGTGATTCTGTGTTAACAGGCTCTTTTTGTACAGGGTGCTTCTTGTCCACTGTTTTCCCCCAGTATGTATGCATGATCGACGGATTTTACAAACGTCGACCACTGATGCACGGCATACAACTCGATATAAACAATCGCAGCCCTCCCCAGCATCTGTCGAAATGTTTTAGACCTTGTACAATTACAGACAAAAAATTACAGCAGATTTCAAACTATGTGTCTAAAAATGCCTTTAGCATGACGGTGACGCTGAGATTTATTGCTGACTATAAAAGCCAGTAGTAGAGCCTTACGTAATCCCAATGTTTTTGCATTTCAATATTACATAATATAGTTGTATTCTTCATGTATAGCAAAAAGTGACATATTGAAGATTTTATTGTCGATACGTCCATTAGATATTTGAGTCATAATCAAAAATCTATCCCCCAAAAATGTCTGGTAGTAGATATGTTAATTGAGTCACAGAATACAACAATGCCACATGGTGTGTCTGAGGCTCTATTTCGTATCCCTCTAGTGTGATTAAACTGCCAGAGATCACTTTTGTAGAAAAATGTCCAATAACCCTTTGCACATATGAGCTTTTTCATATGTATTACATTGGCCTTCTCTCAAAGAAGGTCAGCCACGCTTGATCAACCAGTTCTGTTGATAAAATGGTCTCTCACTGTCAAAGACTCTTTTGTGTCGGTACAAAGAGGGGGGTCAAATGTTGTAGTTACAATTAAGGCTAGACTGATCACTGAGATCACAAAGCAGCATGGGGAATGAGTAAATCCCAAACAATTTCTATCCGGACCAATCAATAAATCAAAAACAAATGGGAGCAGGCTTTTTTGAGGCCCTTCTAATTTTTTTGCTCTCGGTTTGACTGAAGAGTTTATATTGTGTCACAGGTTTATCTTTAGATTGGTGGCACTGACTGAGAATTGGAGTAAGATGATTTCACATGGATGTAGGGCATCCTGGTTTAGGATACTTATATAAATATTGATGTAAGAATATACCGTAGTATGCTAATTGCTAAAAATGCATAGCTTAGTCTCTGCAGGGACTGTTGAGTTAGCTCAACTTTATTTAATCTCCATTCTTTTCCATACTGCAAACTGACCCCCTCCACAGCTCCAATCAAGTTTACATTGATTTTAAAATTGTTGTGTAAGCAATGTTAAAATACATGCACATGATTATACTGCCGATCTATCATTCTGATCGTATTGCATCTTCATTACACATCATTTCTAATGATATTGGATTGTAAAATTTAGTTCGGTGTATCTTGGTGCTAGATCATGTTTTGGGAAACGACAAGCCAAATATAGTGGGTTTGAACCCACCAGGAAGGACATCCAGCCATAATTCCCATACTCCATCTAAAGCTGTGTCCATCCCCACAACATGGGGTCTAATTGTGATATGTAAAAGTTGACTTCTTAGTCTAGTAGTATATTATTGGTTCATCAATTTGCATATTTAGATCAATGTAATACAATCAAGTTTTTTTCCCTTAAACTTAGTCCATACTTTTCTAATCCATTTTAAGCTCATGTTCAGTTTCCTTACTGGAATGTAAACACAGCGTAAACATTGTACTAGCTAATACTTTGCCATATTCTGGAAAAGGGTACTCCAGCAGTTTGTTGATGTCAACAAGTTCTATTTATTAGACGATACAAATTTAGCCAATTCCATCCAGCCATTATCGGCTGCTTTGCTTAAGTCAGATCACAAAGTCACGCTGGAGCCTATCCGTTGGAATGTGGGAAACACTCTGGACAGGCCGCTATTCCATCATAGGGCTTGCATAGTTAGGGGTTCAGTGTCATTTCAATGATACTGGTATGCTTTCTGTAGGGGAACTGGGGATCAAACCACCAATCTTCTGATTACTAGATGACCACTCTACCTCCTGAGCTATGCTGCAATGGTTATTATTTTGACTATTGTTTGTTAACTAGCCAATTATATTTGTTTATTTATTTTATTTGTATGCCTATTTTATAACTAGGTGTCACTTTTTCCCATATGTACACTGTATGTGATTAAGACGCAACAAATTGCATGTAACTTGAGCAAACATGAGCCCATATATGAAGTTGCATCATCTGAACCTTTATAACCTATTCAAATCTCTTGTCATAACACTGACCTTGTCTTGAAAAAAAATCCCCTTTTTTCCCACCCAAATTCCCGAGTTGCCTACTAATGGGTGCTGGAAGTTTCAAGATGAGTTAGGTTAGTGGTTGTGACTGTCCAATGAGAATATACAGAGTATATTCCCATCCTTTGTTATTCTTGTCAAGACTGAAACATTTGAGGTTAGCTGGTCTTAATCAGTTCAGAGATTAAGTTTCACCGTTTGTGCCAGTTGAATCTCCCTGGACTGTTGGTCACCACACCCCTTCTGTACCCCTAAAGTCAACCACAAAAGGGCCTTGTATGGGGCAGAGTGGATTTTTCATTGAATGATATGGCCACTGTTCTTTTTGTTTTTTTGCTACCGGGGACATTGGAATTGCCCAGGCCTCTATTTCTCTGAAAAGTATATCATAAATACAATGTCCCCTCACACCAGTCCGCCTTTTACAGAAGTGAAAACTAGGTCAGTTTCTTGGTTAGAGAGAGCTCTTTATAAACTTTGCTCCACTTACCCCCTCCTTCACCATGCATGGCTGTCCTAGTGTCTTAATACTGATCTGGGTGAGTGCTTTAATGCATGCTCTGTAGCTGCTGTGGTGATTTGCCCACAATGCCTAGAGTCCTGTAGAGAACTGTATAGAGGATACGGAGCACGGCAACATCCTAGCTGGTTTCTTTTATGTTTGTTTTTGATAATAATAAAAAAAAATATCCACCCCTTTTTGTTTGACATTGGTGGTACAAAGTGCGTTTGTCTGTTTATAGTTTGCTGCCATGAAAGGAAAATGTAGAACAGGTGTCACTGACTCGCTTAAGTGTACATTTGAAACTAGATAGACAAAACATGTTTTGCTTGTATTTTCATTGTTAACTCAAAATTTCATGACAGGTGAGATGCCGAACACTAAAAAAATCTCAGTTTTCTACGCTGGGTAGACACTGACTGTCAAGATTCTCACATGAAGTTAAAAAAAAAATACTTGTCCATAGTATTTTACAGTTCCTTTTTAACCTGATAGTTATACTGCCTGTTCCTTTTTTTGTTTTTCTACTCCCTTCGAAAATCATAGATTGACTGCAGCACCGATGTTGGCCTTCTGCTCTCTATTTTGACATTTCCATTTGGCTAGTTGTATATTTGACACATTGCCAGTGCTTGGTTCCTCTAGCCTATATTAGAAGGAGTAAAAAGAAGGAACCAGAGGGAATGATATCATGTTCATCTGTTTTTAGATTTTGCAGAAGAGAGAATTGCTACCTGTGTCAAGCAAGTAGAACTCTGTGATTTGTTGTTCGTGTGCAAAGGGAAATGGCTTTCCTTAGCCACATATGCACGAAGCTGTACTCTTAGCCCTCTGCAAAACTCAAACATTTTATTGTTGAGCTTTATCTTCCTTTTTTAGCTCAATTGAAAGAAGTCAACCTAGGTTTTTCTTTGTACTCAAACCACAATGTACACAGATTTCAGTGCAGCACAGTTACTGTGTTGTTTTTTGTTTGTGTGTTTTTGATGTTAAAGAGAGCTGGCTTTTGGCTTAGATAGTTTCCTCCTCTCTATCTCCCTCTAACTTAATTGTGCTCAAAATACTTGAGACTGTACTGAATGATGAGAAGTATCAGAGGTCTAAAGCTGTATTTATGGTGACATGCAATGTTTCTCTGCTGTCTTATGTGCTTGTATGATATTTTGGCTTTTTGCATTAATCTAAACCAGGGATGCCAGGATGAAATTAAAGGAAAGGAAAGGAAAGGATTCCCTTATCAGTCCCGCAAGGGGAAATTTAGATTTCTCTGCATTTTTGACCCAACCTATTGTATAGGAGCAGTGAGCTGCCAACATATGGCGCTCGGGGAGCAGTTAGGGGTTAAGTGTCTTGCTCAAGGACACCTCGACATGCTGTATGCAGGACCGGGGATCGAACCTGCGACCTTCCGATTGCCAGACGACCGCTCTACCCACTGAGCTATGCCGCCCCGTTATTAGACAGGGGGCCAGATTTTTTTTCCAAAAAAGACTTCAGGGGGCCGGATTACACTTTCAGACTAGAAAGGACATATTAAGGGAACACATGGATACACAAGTGTAAACATTTGTTAATTTAGGTAATAATATTTATTGAATGCTTGCACATACAATGCATATAATAAAGCCAAGAGATTCAGGCCTAGAAAATGTGTCATAGAAAACAAGTGCCATCGTGCAAGATAAAGCATGGCTAATTTAGATGATCAACAATAAGCTACCTGTTTCAGAATTGGTAAATAACAGTAAAAATTAAAGCTCTTGAAAAAAGTTAACAAATATAAGCTATCAAATGACTGGCTCAACAGCAGATGAGGCACATTCACTTGGCCTAGGCCAGTCAAAAAGTCAACCCCTCCCGACCCATCTTAGTTCCTCCACATCAATATGCCTGTAGACTTTGTGTGCAACATTCTTCCGGGTTCTACAAAAGAGTGGGCCACCGAACTGTAAGCTTTCTCTTCCAAGGCTATGTCTCAAGATTTGTCCACAAGTATCACAAACGGGATAGGTGAGAAGGCACAGCCTTGGCCGGGGCCAACCCCGAATGGGAATAGGTCCGACTTACTACTTAGACCTGGACACAGCTCTTGGTTTGGGCATAAAGAGATCGGATGGCCCCAAGTAGTGGCTGCTTCACCCCATACTACCAAGGCACCTCCCACAATATCTCCCAGGGTACCTGGTCACAAGCATTCTCAAGATCTACAAAACACATTTATAGCGAATGGCTTCCCTTACTGCTGGTGTCCACAAGCATGTTCTTGGGTTACAGCCCCTTGAGGCAACTATAACACTGAGGCCATAGCTCACAGATGCAGCTTCAGTAATGGAAGTTTAACATTTCCCACTCTGGTCCAATATCTCCAAGCTTCACAGGGATGCCATAAAAGCTCTACTTGAGCTGGGGGTTAAAAGTCTTTCAGACAGAGGCCTCCTCCAGGGATTTACAGTTCATCTGCACTATGTTTGGGCTTACTGGGTCTGTCCTGAGGCTTCCCTCTCCACCTGACCCAACTCACCACCAGATGGTGGTCAGCGGACGGCTCTGCTCCTCTCTTTATCTGAGTCTCCGAGACACGTGGCCTTAAATCAGATGATACGATAACAAAATCGACCGTTGACCTTTGGCCTAAGGTGCTCTGGTACCACATGCAATTATGAGCATTCTTATGTTTGAACATGCTGTTCGTTATAGATAATCTATGACTAACACAAGTCCAACAATAAAGCACCACTCGGGTTCAGATCCAGGATGCTTTTGACCCCAGTCCTGCCCCTCCAAGTGTCTTTGTCATTGCCCACATTGCATTGAGATCTCTCTGTAAAACGACAGTCCCCTACAGGAGCCCCATGCAGGACTCCATCTAGGGCCTCCAAGAAGGCCAAATGCACTGAAGTACTCCCCCCCCCCCC
>OMLC01022829.1:1523-20557 GCA_900302585.1 Regalecus glesne | reverse complement strand
ATAAGTATGTTCATTGTGTGTGTGTGTGTGTGTGTGTGTGTGTGTGTGTGTGTGTGTCTGTGTGGGTGTGGGTGTGGGTGTTTGTGTGTGTGTGTGTGTGTGTGTGTGTGTGTGTGTGTGTCCTGATGCATGGTCAGTAGTCCAGGTATGGAATCACTAAAAGAGGTGAATCAGTTCAACTGGATCAGAAGTTTATTGGGAAACGTTTCGTCACTCACCAGGTGACTTCTTCAGTCTGAGCTGAAGGCAAACATCCCCCTCCTTATAAACAGTACATTGATACCACACAACAATAGGTTGGTTTCATATGAGAGTTGGGTGATCAACTGCACATTCAGTGACAAAGGGCACCATTCACAGAGGATTGGGGAATATTTGCGATCACGGCATTGTAAGACGCCGATAGGTGTACTCTCAGGCCACCACCCCTATTCAAAGACGGTCGTTCCCTCTTGACATAAATGGCCTCCTTCACCCCCCTCTCAAACCAGCGTTCCTCCCTATTTTTATCCTTGTTAAATGAGTTTTTAAGGGAGTTATTCCTTATCCGATTTGAGGGTCTAAGGACAGGATGTAGTGTTGATGCGAAGTCCACTGAGGTAAATTGCCAATTTGTGATAATTGGCTACACAAAATAAATTGGCTTGACACCTGTTTGAGTGACGAAACATTTCCGAATAAACTTCTTTTGAGTTCTAGTTGAGCCGATTAACCATGTTTGTAATATTCCAAAAATGTAATAGTAATATGCAGGACTATTGTGTTCACATGTGGAGTATTTCCACAACAATAGCCATTAACAGGCCTACCAATCCCCTTCAGTATGTGAAAATAAATGGCTTTGGTGCACAGACATGCAATAAACACTCATTTTGACTACACCGTAAAATTACAGGTTTTCCAAAAACATCTGTAGCTCTCCAATAGTTTACTTTGTGGAATGAGACAATTTCATAATTATTCGATACACGAAAGTCTCAGTAATCTCAGAGGCCAGCTATATAAAGGGGGAATGACCATCCTTGAACAGACGGGGTGTCTAAGAGTACATCTGTCACCATTTTACAATGCTGTGATTGCAACTATTCCCCAATACCCTGTGAATAGTACTCATTACCACTGATTGTCCAGTCAATGGCTAATTTGCATATGAAACTATCTTTGGTTTTGGTTGTTACGCAACTGAATTGTTTATAAGGGCCAGGATGCTGCAGTGAGCTCAGGCTGAAGAAGTCATATGTAAATAGACTCTCTATTATATTGCATTTTTCTAGTCTAGTGACCACTCAAAGCACTTTACAATGAATGCCTCACATTTACAGAGCCCCTCAGTGGGATATGAACCCAGCTGTATGAGTGATGAAACATTTCTCTCAATGTCTTGATACATACTAAAATGTTGTGTCCAGATAAACTGAAGCACCCCCTTAGTGATTCCCTTACATGGACCTTTGAGGATGCATCACGAAATTTCAGTAATGTTGACAATTCTGATGTCTCTCACTGTGTGGTATTTTGTTAAAGACTGAATTGTAGTTACTTTCTTTAACAGAGTGACAACAACAAGATTTAAATGCCGAATTCATTTTCTCTAAGACAGATTTAAATTCAGTATAGCTGAAAGTTCCAGTGAGTTGAAAGAAGATGACTGGTATTTTCATAAATGTTTTCTTTTTTAAACAACACTGCTATCTGGTGAAAACCATGTCTGCAAATTTGGCAATTTTCATGATATAAACCAAGTGTACATATACTCTTCTAAGGTTTATGAACAATCCACTGTTCCTAAACCAATGAAAAGTGTTTTCTACAGAATGTGAGAATGTCATGTTTGGTTAAAAAAAATAGTGAAATAATTGAGATTTTTTCCCTTTCCTGTAAAGGTAGCTACTTTGCAGATAAAGGAGTTTTGCCTGAGATTGAAATTGAAAGTATTTTATTGCCACACACCTGAGGCTGGTAGAATTTGTTTTCTGTATTCATCCCATCCTATTGTATAGAAGCATTGAGCAAAACCACACTGTGACAGAGTTAAAGGTTCGGTATCTTGCTCAAGGACACCTCAACACAGTTTCTGCGGGGCTGGGGATCAACCTACCAATTTCCAAACAAGATGACTAACTTACCTTCTGAACTATGCATCCTCTGACAATTGACAATTCCCAAAATGAGTGTGAAAATAATATTGTGTAATAGAAGGAAGGCTGTGGTACTATCTGTGTGAGAACAAAATTGAGTGAGAGAGGTCTGTTTTACATGTCATGATTAGTCCTGAAGTTGTGGGGATGAACACAGACTTAGATGCAGCTTGGAGGATTAATGCTGGAGGCCCTTCCTGATGCCCCGTGGTGGATTTGAAGCCACTACCCGCTGCTCGTCAGTTCCAAAAGTGAGCATGCTAACCACTGAGCTACTGCAAAAAATGTAATGCCAACACAAAATGAGACAGACACCCACCTCCCTGCAGCCGGCTTTTCTCTTGCTGTTTGTAGACACCAAAGATGACCTTCACAAAAGAAAAAAAATCTAATTAAATTGTTGATGTTAAATAAGAATGCACAAGATAATATCATGGGACAATTACTGCTAGCTTAAATCTGGTCCTCATTAACAGCCGTTTTGTGCACAATCCCAGTAAAAACTTAAATGAAATTCAAATATGTCCAATTTCATGACAAACCATCATATAGTAAGCCATCTAAGATTTGCACATGGAATGACTCCAGTTTCATGGTTCTTACAGGTGCTCAACACAGAATGACATCACAACAACCTTCAGATATACACACACACAAAGATTGATTTTATACAAGGGAAATAAACAACTTGAGATAAAGTGCAATGGAGCAGAGAATATATGGGATGCTGAAATAATTTTTTACATGTTACTTACAAACATCCCTGAAGCACATTGACAAGAGAGAGCGTACCAGTACATGTACAATGTACAGAACAGTATATACAAAATGGCTGGATTTGACAAGGTTATAAATTCATCTGAATAACAGCCCATGGAAAGAAAATGTTTTTATATATGAACATTTTGGTGTACAGTACTCTGTAGTAGTTACTAGAGAGGAGTTGTAACAGGTTTTGACCAGTGTGTGATGGGTCTGCAGTGATGTCTCCTGCATGTTTCCTGACTTGAGAAGTACAAGTCTTGAGTGGAGGGCAGGCTGGCACAAATGCTTTATTTCTGCAGACTTAACTAACTTTCTGTTGTAATCTGTCCCTGCTGATTATCTGGGTGCTGGGTGCGATTTCTCCTAGTCTCACCTGCTGCCACCTATCTGTCAGGATTTGTTTAATTAATTGGCAGATGGGGACTAGTACAGTGAGCTGGGTGGGTTTTGAGTGGAAGATGTATTGCAATCCCATGTCTACTGCAACTGTCACTGACCTGTTTGCTCTGTAGGGAAAACTTTAGAGGGTTGAATGGGGGGCATTTGATTTCCCTCAAGAGGGCCAACACCAGTCCCTCAAATAATTTAATGACCACAGCTGTTAGGGCAACAAACATGTAGTTATATAATCCTGTGATAGGGGGTTTCTTGATGACTGGGATGATAGTGAAGCTCTTAAAACAGGAGGGGACTTCACACATCTCCAGTGATCTGCTTAAGATCAGTGTGAAAACGGGAGCCAGCTGGTCACCACAGACTTTCAGACCAGACATGGCCATCTGGACCCAGTGTTTTCTTGGTCTTCTGTCTCTGGATGAGCTGGTGTAATTCCTCAACATAAATCTTAAGTGTGGGGAGTCCAGAGGAGAGGGGCTGGCAGGGGTTACATTTGGTTGTGCCTGTGGCTCGAGAAAGTGGAGGTTGTGAGTGAGCACTTATCAAAACTGCAGTAAAACCCATTCAGATCATCAGCCAGTCGATGGTTCTTTACAGTGTGCGGGAAGGTCTCATATAGTTGTAATATCTTTCAAACCTTTCCAGACTAATGTGGGTTTGATGGTAACTGTCAACTTTTCAGAATAGCCCCTTTTACAGGGGTGGCATAGCTCAGTGGGTAGGGCGGTCGTCTGGCAATCAGAAGGTTGCAGGTTCGATCCCCGGTCCTGCATACAGTATGTCGAGGTGTCCTTGAGCAAGACACTGAACCCCTAAATGCTCCCCGAGCGCCATATGTTGGCAGCTCACTGCTCCTATACAATAGGTTGGGTCAAAAATGCAGAGAACAAATTTCCCCTTGCGGGACTGATAAGGGAATCATTATTATTATTATTATTATTATTATTATTATTATCATTATTATTATTATTATTACTTTCCTTTCTTTCTTTTTGTCACTCTGATCTCCATTGTGAGAGTATTTCTGGCTTGGTAGTGCCGACCTATTGAGCAACCCTGCTCACCCTTACTCACCCCTGCCCTGATTGACAGCTTTCTGGTCACAAATATTTGAAGTTACTCAGCAATTTCAGGTTTGGCTAATGATCCCTGTCCTTTCATTGGACTTTTTGGTGTTCCATCAGAGGACTCACCTTTACAAAATTCACAACTTAAGTGTATAACCTACATTTCCCTTTTAGGTCAGCGACTCATTCTTTTAAATTAGAAGAATGATAAATCCCCTATGTTTGGCAGATTGATCTGTGATGTAATGTTTTTCCTTAAGGTTGGAAAAATTAGATACACAGTAAATGGATCAATTGGGAGTTTGATTTGATTAACCATTTTTTTCAATAAAGGTGTTGTCCAGATGAACTGATAATTATATTTGTGGTTGATACTGGTTGGAAATAATATCTCTGGATTTTTTTTGTAAATATAAAAAAAACTCACTTTTACTTCTTAGCTGTCAGGAATGAATGAAATAAAATGGATTCCCTTATGAATCCCACAAGGGGAAATTTGGAATTCTCTGTATTTTAAGCCATCCTATTGTATAGGAGCAGTGAGCTGCCAACATATGGCGCTCGGGGAGCAGTTAGGGGTCAAGTGTCTTGCTCAAGGACACCTCAAGGAATACTTTGGAAATTAATTCAAGATGACTACCGGAGTTCTTAAATGGCTATGAAAACTTTCAGCTGTCTTTTCATTTCAAAGGGTTAAGGGTAAGCTTTTAAATCCCAATTTGGTTTGATGATTATCATAATTCCCATTTGCTCTTATCAAAAAATTCCTTTTCTAAAGCAGACAACATGATTTAAATGTAAGCGTAGAAAGAAAATGCATGCTTAAGTTAACATCAGTAGACTTCCTCCTTTTGGGATTTTGTAGTTGCCCTTTGGGTTTTTGGAAATTACATCTAACTAATATGGAGAGATGAGAAGAAAAGTGTTGATAGATAAGGATTTCATGTTGATTTAACGTTTTCTTTTTTTTACAAATCATGCAGCATTGTCATCTTACCCGAATTCCAAAGTCTTTAAGGTCCCGAAGTTTCTCCATAACATCAGTAGTCACCCAATCAGGAGCAGTCAGGTTGTGAAGGGACTGGAAACACACATTAAAGTGGAAATTCCATCATAATGCTCGGACACTTACATGATATGCTGTATGTTGTACTTTTCACACTTAAGAATAATGTAAAATTCACAGTAAGACTTTCACAGAGAGGGGTTTTGATTAAGATGCTGTTCCTATTATTGTTAAATTATTTTGTAGATTTCCTTTGAGATAAAAATCCTTGTGATATCCAAAATATTACATTTATCAAACATATTTTGAATTTGATGAAAGTCCATTCGATAGCCTCAAAGTTTTTCTTGTAGTGCCCTAAATCGGTTGGTTTCTGGTGAAACAACCCAAAAAAATGTTTTATCATCTTTCAATACACTAAGCATCTCTATCTCTACCTCTTTTGTACCGTGCTATCCAGAATGTTATGACCTAACAATAATAATAATAATAATCACATCTATAGGGCCAGTGCATATTAAGGAACATTTATAATCTAAATACACCAGATTTAGCCCCTAGACATATTTTAATCTGTTGCCCCAAACAATTACAGGTTTCAGTGTCTTACTCAAGGTCACTTCAACATGTTTTCAGAAAGAACCGGGGATCAAACCACCAAACTTCTGACTACTAGACATCTGCCCTTTTTTCTCAGCTAAACCGTCCCATCAACCTAACTTGTCTGAAACTTCACAGGATTTAGTAGTTATGATTGACAATGCTTACTGACGGATCCCAGACAAATAACTAAACACAGTTGTGAATACATGATAATTGATGGTGATGGTATTGAAATTGAAAATTGTACAAATGAAAATTGTACTACAGCTAAAACACTTGTTTTCCAAATGTGTCTGAACGATAACCCTGCACCCTACCGAGTTCTGCAGAGCCTGCAGGTGCCTGGTGTTGATAAGTGTATGTACGTATGATACGTGTATGTAAGTGTATGATAAGTTATTTAAGTTACCATGATTTTTAAGAAGGTTGGTAGATTACAAAAAGATAGCTTATATTATCTGTTCATTAGACCATGTGGTAACATAAGCACCATTGTGAATTGACTAAGAACTACTTGTAAAAATTTTACTAATTTTCCCATTTCTTGACATGTTCATTAATATATCATTTGCAAAAAAAGATTGTTTCATTTCAGCTTTTGAGACAAGATTTAGCATTACGGGTTCATATCCTGCCACATAGCTCGGAAAATAGGAGGCATTCATTGTAAAGCACTTTCAATTGTCACTAGATTAGAAAAACGCGACACAAGAATAAATCCATTTACCAATGAAATCAAATCCTCACATTCCTCGCCTCTGATAATATGCTACATGAAACTAAGCAGTTACAGGTAAACAGTTTTTTCATCTTTCATTGTCTGTCCTGTAAAAAAATACTATGACTGATTAATTGCTAACTGGTTACTCACTATTTCCACAGCAATGAGTAAAGCATTACACCACACAATTACAACTCATACTTACAGAATGATCAAATTCAACTTCATGTATATGTAGAATTATATGCTAACTCTGTAGATGACTCCCATGTATCATCTTTCTTCATTATATTTACTGTTGTCAAAGTATATGTCAAAAAATTGAAACTCTCGACATTTCATAGCAATAATGACATCAAAACATTTCAGTACATTTACAGCATTTGGGGACTTTTCCAATCCTAGAGACATTGCTACACCCACTGAAGACAAGCTATTTATCCAGCAGAGTAGATTTTGCAGGACAAAATCACCCCCACACACATTTTACCAGAGCATCATAATTTTCACCTCTGACAACCATGAGCGTGTGTGCGTATCCATTTTCTCACCTCACAGTATAGTGTGTCATACACACTCCAAATTGACTCCACATTGGCATTCTTTAATCCCGTCTTATTTTTTACCATCTCTATGAAATCCTGAGGAAAAAAAATCAAGGTATGTTAAATAAACTTTAAAGAAGCTCATGATTGCATGCAGTATGAAACCGACTTGCACTGTCTAAGGTTAAAGGAAATTACTTGAATTACTTAATTATATCACTCCTTATTTGTTGAGCGCTCTTCCCACTGTTGATTGTTTCCTTGGAGACACACACACACGTGCGCGCACACTTATACACACCTGAAAATGACCAAATTGACAAGCACGTATAATTTTCATTCATTTAACCTTCCATCCATTCATCCATATTAGAGAGAGAGAGAGAGAGAGAGAGAGAGAGAGAGAGAGAGAGAGACAGAGAGAGAGAGAGAGAGAGAGAGAGAGAGAGACAGAGAGAGAGAGAGAGAGAGACAGAGACAGAGAGATGGGGAGCGAGAACTAGATATCCCATTACCAGCTATAATACAGAGCCGTCCTCTGTGTTTCTCTGAAATGTCAAGGATGTGTGGAAAAGTGTATGCAAGTCACACCCTAACAGATAATCCAGAAATTATCATCTTTATATAGCATTAACAACAAAAGCTGCTATTTTCATTTTATTGTATGTATTTTCTCATTCTTAATAGCCCATTTTGATGTAGCAGCAAACCAGGAAGTAAGGGTTGTCGACCACCATGTCGAAGTGTGTCACAGAAATTTATCAAGAACACAGACATTATTTTGATTTGTATCATACAAATAAAACAAGGAGAGGAGATGATACTGATTGAATAAAGTCAAACCTGGTATTTATGGGTGACGTTGATAAATTCCTCTGTATGTTCCGTTTCATTCATCAGCTGCTTGTACCGAGGACAGTCTCCAAGTGGGAATGAGAGGAGCTGGGGAAACATGCAAAGACAGCAATACAAGAGACAAAAAAAGAAAATGATAAGAGAAAGAATACATTTAACGTCATCTAAAAAAAAACTAAAAATAACTGAGTTGTTACACACAAATCTAAAACTCTACCCTTTCTTGGTCTTGTGGTACTGTGTGTACAGGTATAGGCTGCCACTCCAAGTCTGGTTTGAAGATCTGCCTACCGCTGGGTGGATAGAGACCTGCAAGACAACGGGCCTCATTCTTCAATCGTTTGTCCATATACATTTGTTCTTAAACACCAATCGATTTTTTTAAAATTCAGCTCTCAAGATTGTCCGACAGTCTGAAAAGTCTAATGGTTATTTATAATTCCTTCTCCCTAGCATCTAATATCTAGCTCTTGCAACAAGCCATCACCAAGGCTGGCAAAGAGATCAGTGTTAGATAAATGGTGTCTAAATGCAGGTTTTACACTGGTCCCTGAGACAAACTTCAGGACTAAATAATTTCATGGGTGTGTAAGAACGATATTGAAGATTTGAATAATTGATGAATGAGGCCCAATAAAAGCAAAGACAATAAAAAGACACTGAAGCCAAAGGAGTACAACTGTGAAGAAAACATAGAATAAAATGATCATAATCTCCTTAGCAATTAGGGGAACAGTGTCTTGCTCAAGGTCAGTTTGACATGCCTATCTGCAGGTGCGGGGGTCGAACCTGCAACCTTCTGATTGCCAGATGACCGGTCTACCCACTGAGCAATGCTACCCCATTATCCATGAATATTTAGAATGCAAATGTGTCAGATTTAGGCACCAAGCTAATTTTCATCTGCAGTGCCAAGGAATTAGATGTTCAGTGTCTTGTTCAAAGATACTTTGATACATTTTCTAAAGAAACCGGGGATCAAACCACCAATCTCCGGATTACTATTATCATCCTACTTCCTCATCAATGCTACCAGATATACCGAGATGAAGAAAAGGATGGCAATGAGGAAGACACAAAAGCAGTAAGTAGCAGTAGAAGAAGAAAGAAAATAATTCAATATTATAGTGTTAGCTATAGTAATAGCAGTGGTACAACTGGTGTTCAGACCTGCCAGGTTAGCCTCAGCACTCATAAGAGTCCGATCATAGTCCGTACTGCGAACTGAAATCTGAAGAGAAGAGGAAGCAGTGGATATTAATTTTAGTCATAGAAATTATATTATGTAGGATCTTCTCTATAAGACAATGGGACTTAATAAAAACAAAAAGATCCCAAAAATTAATAGTGGAACAAGGTACTAAATTAAAATGTAAATTTTAACCCATGTATATATCTTGTACAAAGTTATGTGTTTCTTTTAAGGTCCTAGTGAGTGATAACCAAGTATTATGTTCACCATTATTTTTAATCCATCCATCCATCCATCCATCATAAACTTCTTATCAAGTTGGGTCGAGGAGTCATACTGGAGCTTATTGCATACTCATTGATCAAAAGGCAGGGAGAAAAACCGGACAAGCCGCCACCCTATAACAGTAGTTGAGCACTTGGAGGCTCAGTGTTTTGCACAAGGACGCACTTTCTGCAAGGACCAGGGATCGAACTACAAATCTTCTAATTATTACATGGCCGCCCTACTTCCTGAGCTATGCTGCCCCCAGTTTTTTTATAACTGCCATGACTACTGTCTTGATGTATGCACAATAATCTAGGCATGGGAATAACAAAAAGACGAGAATTGATTCAACTGGATCAGAAGTTTATTCAGAAACATTTTCGTCACTCAAACAGGTGACATCTTCAGTCTGAACTGACTGCGAGCATCCCCCCTTATAAAAAATACATCGATGCCACACAACAACTGGCTGGGTTCATATGAGAGTTGGGTCATTAACTACACATTCAGTGGCACTGAGCACTATTCACACAGAATTGGGGTATATTTGCAATCACATCATTGTAAGACTACAACAGATGTACTCTCAGGCCACCACCCCTATTCAAAGACAGGTGTCCCCTCTTTATATAAATGGCCTCTTTCACCCCCTTTTACCAGGGTTCCTCCTTATCAAGGATGTGAACATCCTCATCTTTGAGAGAGTGTCCACTAGGCTGTAGATGGTGGAGACTGCAGAGTCCTGGCGTGTTGGCTCTCTTGTATTGTTCCATCCTCTTGGCCAGTGTCTGTCTGGTCTCCCTGAAGGACAAGTCACTGCAGTCATCCTGGCATTTAACAGCGTACCCTACATTACTCTGTTTGTGACGAGGACCCGATCCTTGGGGTGGACCAACTTTTGACACAGTTTGTTTAGGGGTTTGAAAGCAACCGAGATGCGATGTTTGGAAAATACGCGTCTAAACTGTTCCAACACTCCTGCCACATACGGAATCATTACCAGTCTGTGCTTGGGCTCCCCTTTCCCCCCACTTGGCTGGAGCAGAGACGCAAGTGTCTTTAGTTCTGAAACTATGTCTTCAGTCTACATACTTCCCGTATCAGGGGCAATACTACAGGCAGAAGCATGGGTGTGCTATGGGTTCCCCTGTTCCTCCTATAGTGGCCAACTTGTATATGGAAGAAGTAGAGAGGAAGGCTCTGGTATCATATCCAGGGACTCTTCCTAATTATTGGTTCAGGTATGTAGATGACACCTGGGTTAAAACTACATTTCAGGACGTACCACAGTTCACTGAACACATTAACTCGGTCACAAAAAGAGGTGAATCAGTTCAACTGGATCAGAAGTTTATTAAGAAACGTTTCGTCACTCGCCAGGTGACTTCAGTCTGAGCTGAAAAAAAACATTCCCCTCCTTATTGGGGATACCACCCCTATTGTTGTGTGGTATCAAGGCACTGATTATAAGGAGGGGAATGTTTATTTTCAGCTCAGACTGAAGAAGTCACCTGGTGAGTGACGAAACATTTCTTAATAAACTTCTGATCCAGTTGAACTGATTCACCTCTTTTTGTGATTTCCATACCTGGATTATTGAGCATGCATCAGGACACATTAACTCGGTGGACACACACATCAAGTTCACCAGGGAGGATGTTAAAAATGAAGTGTTGGCTTTCCTGGATTGTGAGGTGAAGATTGGTGTTGGGGGACAGTTGATGGTTAATGTGTACTGTAAACCCACACATACGGATCAATATTTACGGTTTGAATCCCACCATCTGCTGGACAATAAACTGGGAGTCAGTAGGACTCTGTATAAATGGACTGACAACGTCCCCACTGACTCAGCGGCCGGGGAGGAAGAGAAATCTCACATCAAACAGACTCTGGTTAAGTGTGGGTACCCTATCTGGGCATTTGTTAAAGCCAGGAAGCCTCTCAAACAGCTCTCCAGCCAAGTGAGGGGAGAAGAGGAGCCCAAGCACAGACTGGTAGTGATTCCATATGTGGCGAGGGTTTCAGAACAGTTGAATCTTATTTTTCAAAACATTGCGTCTCAGTTGCTTTCAAACCCCTGAACGCTGCTGGGATTCTGAATTCATGGCATCAAAAGTTGATCATCCCCAAGGATTGGGTCCCCGGCACAAACAGAGTAACGTAGTGTACGCTGTTAAACGCCAGGAGGACTGCAGTGACTTGTACATCGGGGAGACCAAACAGACGCTGGCTAAGAGGACGGCGCAGCATAGGAGAGCCAACACGTCGGGTCAGGACTCTGTGGTCTACACCCACCTACAGGCCAGCGGACACTCATTCAAGATGATGATGTTCACATCCTTGATAGGGAGGAACGCTGGTTTGAAAGGGGGGTTAAAGAGGCCATTTATGTTAAACAGGAACGGCGATCATTGAACTATGATGGTGGCCTGAGAGTTCATCTGTTATCTTCTCACAATGATGTGATTGCAAATATTCCCCAATCCTCTGTGAATGGTGCTCATTGCCACTGAATGTGCAGTCAATGACCAACTTGCATATGAACCCAGCCATTTATTATGTGGTATCGCTGTGTTGTTTATCAGGGTGCGGTCAGACTGAAGATGTCACCTGTTTGAGTGACAAAACATTTCTGAATAAACTTCTGATCCAGTTGATCAAATTCATCTTTTTTGTGACTAATACTGGGATTCTTTTTTGCCTGCATCATATTTTTTTGGTTTTACACATTTGACCCATGTGCCACCAACATCACCCATATTAAAGTCAGGAATTCAAAGGGGTAGTTCTTAATTTGCAGTATCACCCGCTAGAACAATAATAATAGGTTTCTTCCCTTTAAGTAAATGTTTGATGAGATCTCGTTTTGTTAAATTCATCCAAAGGTAATAAGTTCTACTACCCTAAACCCATATCACCATTTTTCGGCTGAGAAAAATAAATGTTAACCACCTCTAACAATTCCCATATTGTAAATTCAAGTGAAATATATAAAATAAAATCAAGGATCCAGAAAGGGCAGACAGAAATACAAAATCCCTATCTCTATATCTAATGAGGAGTGACTTCAATAGCACAACAAAGTTCTTCATTACCCTTCAGAGCCATTTATAAAATGAATGTGCTATCTCCTCTAAAGACCACATGACACAGACTCTAAGGTTTGCAATCAACCATAAAGGAAGTACAACTAAATACTTTGATGACCAAACTTTGGTCTGGTCACAGGGCTCTGAATTGTCGAAATATCATGTAATGTTAAAATGAAAGAGAACAGTTCGGTCTACCTCATGTCTGTCATAGCTGCCATTGAGGAAACCATTGTATCGCTTCCGGAGAAACTTGCCCAGCTCAAACTGCTGTCTCATCCCCTCCTGAAGACAATTGAACCAATAAAGCAGAAAGATAGATACGGGATGAGAGTGTTAGGGAAATTACATAACACTTATAAAGCAATACAAACAGGAAATTGCACATACAGTAGCGACAAAAAGTATTAATGCAGCGATCCCGCTACTGACTTGGTTTTACCCTGTAACAATTATTAATACATTTGAAGGACATAGAGGAGAGGCATAGCTGTTAGAGGGGAAGCATAGCTCAGTGGGTAGAGCGGTTGTCTGGTGATCCGAAGATTGCAGGTTCAATCCCAGTTACTGCAAACAGTATGTTGAGGTGTTCTTGACCAAGACAGTGAACCCCTAACTCCTCCCCGGGTTCTACATGGTGGCTACTCACTGCTCCTATACAATAGGATGGGTTAAATGCAGATAACTGCAAATTTCCCTGATAAGGTAACAACTATTATCCATCCATCCATTCATCCATCGTCAACCGCTAATCCGAAATAGAGTCGCAGGGGAACTGGAGTCTATCTCTGTTCTCATTGGGCGAAAGGCGGGGTACACCCTGTATAGGTCGCCAGTCTATCACAGGGCAGAGCAGTTAGGGGAACAGTGTCTTGCTCAAGGACACCTCGATACGCTTCTCTGCAGGACCGGGGATTGAACCTGCAACTTTCCGACCGCTAAGCGACTTCTCTACCCACTGAGCCATGCCACCCCAACAACTATAATTATGATTAATTATTAATCATAATAATAACAACAACAATAAAAATTTGGGTTTTTTTCATATAGTACCAACGTATTTAGATGATATTTGGATTTACTTACAAAAAAGCATCTGAAAAAAACTACACAATTAATCACTACTTTTCCATTAACAATTTAGCTTACATTGGGTCCAAAGTATTTTCTTGAGACCATTCATTTCATGGTTGATCTAGGTTCATTTCACATCTGCCTCTGTTCAATTGCACATTTGCTCCAAAAAAAAAACAAAAAAAAAAACAGCACTGATTGTGTGAGGTCTCAGAACTGAAATAGACATGTTCTGATGTCATGAACCCAAGTAACTGGCCAGGCACATCGAGATAAAGTGCTTGGTTTTATAATGCTGGAGAAGATTATGAAAATATTGGAAGAGGTCTGAACCTTCCTACAATCGACTTCAAGGCACTCCTTCCAAAAACAATCAGTCATGTCATGATCAACCGTTTATCTGAAGTCAGATCGCAGAACTTCTGATTCCTATTTGGTGGAAGGTGCAGAAAATCCCTGGACAGGTCGTCAGTGCATCCCAGGACAGCCATAGGGGATTGAGGTCGGATGCCTGACATCGCGCAGTGAGTTTAAACCTGCAGACTCCGGGTCGTTAGTTCCCGAAGCACATGTTCTATCCCTGAGTTACCATGGCTCGAATAATTAGTAAATTGTAACAAAATGGGAAAAATATGTCACAACTAAAGAATTAAACTAAAGGACAAGATCCAACCAAATGCAGGAAGATGGTGATGGCAGGATCATGTTGTGTCCATGCAATGGGGACTTCTTTTCAACAGTTGGGATGGGAAAGCTTGTTGACATCAAATGCAAGATAAATGGAATGAAGACAGATCCTTGAGGAGAACTTTTTTCAAAAAGGGGTGAATGGATTTGTTCTTATATAGAGCTTTTCTAATCTATTGACTACTCAAATCACTTTACAAAGACTGTCTTGCATTCACTGATTATCACTTATTTATTTGTCATTGTATGTAAAAAAAAGAAACATGTTCTCTGAATTTAACCCATCCTATTGTATAGGAGCAGTGAAAAGCTGCAGTGCCTGTGGAGCAGTTAGACATTCAGTGTCTTGCTGAAGGTCACCTTGAAACACTTGTTTGCAGGGGCTGGGGATTGAACACCCAATCTTCTGATTACTAGACGACCACCTTATCTCCTGAGTTATACCGCCCCAATCTCCCCCTACCAATATACTCCTCTCTCTCCTCATTTTGCCTTTTAACATAATCAACTATAGACAGCTTCATTTTTGGAACACGATAACATCAAACTGGATTATTGCATGAACTTGAGACAAAAAAGGTTTACCTTTGGAGCCATCATGGATGGGTAATGACAGTCTAATATTCAATGAGTGATTTATGTCAGTATAGGCAACAGATGTCGATGTTGGAGTCAAATCTAACTGACGGTATGGTGTCAAAGTATCAACTGTAAAAAGTAAAAGGTATAAAAGCATAATTCCATTACATTGTTGAATTACCTGTGACAGTTGTCCAAATCCTTGTGGCCATGCACTCTCTTGATAAGGATCAGTAGGATAGGCCTTGATTGGCGATCTGTCACCATGACGAAACAACTGAGGTGTAAAAGGTAAAGAGAGATAAAGAAAAGATCTAAAGCAAGTAGTGTTTTAATTAAATCCAGTCAGCATTGGTGGCCTAACACAGCAAGAACTCTATCATTGCTACCAGAGAGAGTGCCAAAGCCCTGGAAATGTCTGCATCAAAATAAACTATTAGTGTGGGCACACAGTTAAGGTTCAATTATCTGCAACAGCCAGGTAAAAAATACTTTTCATAAATTTCTTTATGCATGCTCAGTAACCGAACGAAGGAAACTACAAAAAAAGCCGAACCCGATGGGTAAAAAAACTTCCAATTTTAATTTTCTTTAAAATAAAAATGTTTTATCCCCCTTTTTCCCCCTACACAAATTCCCTGAGTTGCTGGGTCAGTTGCTAGTGCTGGGTCAGTAAGCAACTGATACCCCTCTAGAACGTTGACAGGAAGGAGGAAGCTGTAGCATATGAATCCTTCAAGTCACATGATGCCCTTGCTATTTTGCACATTACGGTCTCACGGGGAAAGCACAGTCCTTGGCTGTCGGAGGAGAATGAAGCAGGGTACTTTCCCTTCACTTAACCGAGAAGCCTGGATGACCCAGAGGGGGACACTAGTGAACCCAGAATACTTTATCCAACCTAACCCCTATACCCATGTGAGGCTTAGCCAATTATGACCCACTAACTATGGAGCTCTGGCCGTGGTTGGAAACGGCGCTGCTGGGATTCAAACACCCAACTGCATGACAAAGAGATGCACTGAACATAGGTGTCTTACCCCCCTACACCACCAGAGGCCCCCCAATTTTGATTTTCGCCATTCATGTTCCAATTACCCGAGGACCCGCATAATAGTAAATGTGTCATCAGCAAACAGGAAGTAGACCTCTTTAGTTGTTTAGCTGTGGTTATGAGAGGTACAACAGACCCAAGGAGACCAGAGATGAACACATTCAAGTCTCAATTAAAATTTTGAACAGTCAGTAATTGCAGTGAATGGAGCCATGACATCAGGCAGTTGCTGGCTAAATGTAGATACAGTACATGGACCAATGTGGCGAGTGGCTATCACATATTTGCTAACATAAACAGGACGGAACAATAATGCTTCAAATTTAATGAGAACATGATATGATACAGCAGATGTGGTTGGTGATACATTCAGTTCAGAAACAGTTATCCCTTTAGATAAAACCATATGAAGGGGGTTACCACTGCAATGGGTCACCCCTTGAACAAACTAAACAAACCAAAAAGTTTCAATAAACACTAAACCATCAAGAAATATTTGCTTCAGTGTGAGATGGTATGAATCCCTGCCCTAAAAAAGACTAATGACCCCAGGTATTGTTGCAATAGCTACAGGGTCAAAACAGGATTAGTTGTCAACACAAGTTCAGATTTGGCACCAGTATTTAGGAGAATTGGTCTCCATGGAGTTTTCAGTCAATGATTGAACTGTTTGAGATCATTGGGATCCATAAATTATATCCAGGATGGCTTATCCCCTTAAACATATAACTTTATCTGCCCTATCTATTCATGTCATGCTGAAGGGTAGCTTGGTCTTGTACCCTGGGGGTCTTCTAGGTCACAGTTTCTAGGAATCGCAATGACTGCATTGGTTATTAGAGTTATCAGCCAACTTGCACAACAGAAGAGGCAGTCTTCTTGAAAAGAAATTCAATAGGAGAACTGACCTTTCAATACCAAGTGCTAAACTACAACTATCAACAGAACATCTGTTTAAACATACTCACAGCTTGCCCAATTTTGCTCATACCTTGACAACTTCAACAATGTTGTAGATATGATTGATGCAATCAGATTATTTTAACGACACTTTGTGTTCTAGGTACCCCTCTGAGAAAAAAAAAGTTCTGCAATAACAAGTGATTCAACATCCCTTTTGTTAGCCATTGTGAGACCACTAACAGTTTAGGGCCTCTCCTAGTGTACTGAGAAACATGAGCTGAATTTCACATCTAGTCTCCAAATAGTTCAAATGACAAAACAAAAGATTGTTCCCTCGGGTGAACGCTGAAAAAAGGCCTGACCTAAGTGAATTCTGTTGGGGAATTTGTTTTATTAGTGTGTAGCAGAAATCATGTACCTTTATTCTTACAAAACTGCAACTAAACCATCTCCAGCTACCTACATTCCCCCAATCGGGTCCCTCCGACTCACTACACTCTAGCAATGAGAGGCGCCTGGTAGTAGCCCCATAACAGGGTCCTTAGTCCCTAGCTAGACTCTTCTGTAGTGCCCTGTTGGTCGAACGACCTAACAAACTCCATTCAATCCAAGGAATCCCACTAAATCTTTAAGAAAAGGCTAAAAAGTTGACCAAGTACAGTTTCTGCTGATGACATTATATATTATAAAGCATATGTTATTGGTTAATTAAAACTGTTCTCTCATGTTGTGTCTTTTTTTCTCTTTTTCTGTCTATGTGTCCTGGGAGGAGCCTGGGAGAAGCGTAATTAGTGCCACCATGGTAGGTCAGCACGACAATGCCTGGAATGTTGTTCGCTACTGTGGCCTCTTCAAAGTTCATCATCAATCCATCCATCCATCTCTACACATCATAAAATAAGTGAAAACAAATAAATAAATTGTTCCCTCATCAGTCAAGCAAGAGTAAATTTACAATTCTCTTGACTTGGCTGGTATGAGAAAGCTTGCAAGAGCAAGCCACTAGTCATGTGGCCTGATCTGCAGTCACCTCTCCCAACTGGAAACGGGTTTTCACCCCTCACCAGCCCTATTGGTATTCCTACAGGCCAGGATTCCTCCCTTGCTCCAATCAACAAAGTAATGTAATACATGCTAATGACAGGCGACTCCGTTACCTGCAATATCAGATTAGCTTCACCAGTCTTTTTTTCACTGTTCGCCCAGGCCAGCTTCTCTTACATAGGAGATAATCTTAGGATACTAATATCACAGAGGGGGAATCAGGGATACCAGGCATACAGCACCACTACTTTCAGCCACATAGTTATTCATGACAGTACAAATAGTGCTAGCCTGAAGCAATCAGATATCACAGACTAGCTGGGTCATGATGCTCGAGTTGGCCAGAAATATATCAGCAACAATTGTTTTTGGTCCCGAAAACATTTTTTTTTACCCAGGGAGGTTAATGATGAGATGGCTCACTTCAATAAACTGCTGGCTGGCTCATTAATGTAGTTAGCAGGGATTTTGTTTTGTTGATAACTGGCCTTCTTTCTGGGGCTGCCCTCACCTCCAGAAAGTAGATGGCATGCACCCTACTCTAGACAGTGTGACTACACCATGGTTTAGTGACAAAAAATGTGAATAATGTTGAAAAAAAAGTGTTTCCCCTCCATACTGTCCCCACCTGCTTTAAATTCACCGCCATCATTCCCATTCCCAAACAGCAGAACATGACCAATCTCAATGACTGGTGCCCTATTACCCTAACCCATATACCCAGCAAGTCTTTTGAGAAGCAGGTTAAATCCCTCATATGCTTCATGCTACATGGTGGGATATAAACCCACAACCCCTGACTCCTAGGCGTGCGCTCTACCCGCTGAGCCACCACAGGAGAAGATTAGATAGCACTGAAATAAAATGGAGCTAAAAATGGGAGCAGGGAAAGGTGACAAGTGTTCATGCTTAGATACTACAGATGGGAATGGCCTTTTTCACCTTATTAAATGCATAGGAAATAAAAAAGATACATTGTAAATAAGGTATGGCCTAGTTTGGCAGCAATATTGTTCATTTTACCCTTCAAAATGGCGGGTGTATCA
>OMLC01022805.1:1732-12483 GCA_900302585.1 Regalecus glesne | reverse complement strand
TCAGCATTGCCACCACTCATGGCAGAAAGATGTACGTTTGTGGGAGGATATTCCATCTTCATGGTAAGGAGGATGCTGAAGTGTCCAGTCAGTGTTATCTGGATAGCCCATCATCACAGATGAACAATGTCCCTCAGTGGGCTTCACATCAACACCACCTCCTGTCCTCAGAGCCTCACATCAGATCAGGAACAACTTAAAACCCTTTAACAGCGAGAGAGACAGGAAGAAACCTCAGGGAGAGCCACAGAGGAGGATCTCTCTCACCAGACAGACAGACAGGTGATGGAGGATGTGAACACAGAAAGACACAGAGGAGGATCTCTCTCCCCAGACAGACAGACAGGTGATGGAGGATGTGAACACAGAAGAAGACACAGAGGAGGATCTCTCTCCCCAGACAGACAGACAGGTGATGGAGGATGTGAACACAGAGTAAGACACAGTTTACACCACACCACATGATCAGGAGAACAGAATAGTGACTGAGCTACAGAAGGTACAACAGTCATAATAATAATGATCACCTCCTTCATAGTGAAGGTACTCATCAATGAACATCTACAATACACACAGACCAGATCAAGACACCAGGCCAAGACTCACCACATGTCTCATGTGGACACATGGACACATGGATGAGGATCTTTAAAGAGGTGGAATAGCAGCAGACACATCAGTCCAGGTATCATAGTCCTGATCACCAGGCTGGTACTGATGACACGTCTCATAGGATCGTCCAAGGTCAGATACATTAAAAAAAATGAGAAAAAAAGGAAACATTTGGTTGGTAGAGCTCTGTGGTGTCATGAAGCCATACTGCTGCTCACTAATCCTCTCCTCTTAGCCTAGCTTCACTACTCTCTCCCATGTCTTCATGCTGTGTCTGATCAGCTTCATACCTCTGTAGCTGCTACAGCTCTGCTCACCTCCCTGATTCTGGACCACTGGTACCAGGAGGCTGCTCCTCCAGTCCTCAGACTTAAAGTGGTTTGATACATGCACATTAATTCACATGACACAAAAGTGGCATGTGTGATTTTGGATGGACGTCTGTTTAATACACCTTTGCCTAATGCCCGTAAGCTACCACCCAATGCCTGCAGATGTGCTAAGATGTGGTCTGACCAGGCGGAGACACAGGGGTTAATTTCCCTTTGTTTCACAGCCATCTTGTACTGTACCAACTGGTTTTTACTGGTGCACATCCTCCACTGTGCCGACACACTCATTTCGGTACATGTGATGTCATGTTGAGCCCGGAAATTAGCAAATGTGCCCAGGCGAAAGAAAAATCTCCTTGTGCCCAATGACATCTTGACTATGTCTGCATTACGCTACTGACGGCTTAGCGCCATCCAGACACTAGAGCCCCTCATCTCATCCTCATCTCTTTCACTGAGATCCACTAAACGATTTACCTTAATATGAATATAATGGGGCAGCATGGCTCAGTGGGTAGAGCGGTTATCTGGCAATCAGAAGGTCACAGGTTTGATCCCCTGTCCTTCAGAATACATGTAGAGGTGTCCTTGATCAAAACACTGAACCCCTAACTGCTCCCTGAGCACCACATGGTGGCAGCTCACTGCTCCTATACAATAGGATGGGTTAAGATGCAGAGACATCCACATTTCCCCTTGTGGGACTGATAAGGGAATCTAATATCTAAAAACTGTGAGTGAGGTCCATTTTTGTGTATCCCCATTAGTCTCAATGTTGAGGGGGTGGACATGGAGCATGTGAGATTAAGGCCAGAGGCCTTTCCTGATGCTCCACAGTGGGATCAAACCTGTGACGTCTGGCTCATCAAATTCCAAAGCGTGCATACTAAGGTGAGCTACCACAGCCCCTCTTAATATGAAGTGCTAGCACATGTCACGTTATCAGTTCCTCAAAAATCTGCTATAGGGAAAATGTGACAGTCATGTCTTTCAAATAAGTACTTCCTTGACAACCCAGAGCTCTGACAACTTTCTACTGTTCAAGTTAACAGAATGTCAGCTTGCTTCCCCACTACAACAGGCTGTTAACTGAAGATAAGAGAGAGAAGGAGGGAGATAGTGAGCAGTCTGTCTGTCTGTCTGTTTCTGTCTGTCTATGTCTCCTCTCACAGGGAGCTGTGCCAGTCCTGTCCATGACAGTATGTGTGAATACATCTTGTTATACTTTTTGATGCATGCTCAATAATCCAGGTATGGAAATAACACAAAGAGGTGAATCAGTTCTACTGGATCAGAAGTTTATTGAGAAACGTTTCGTCACTCACCAGGTGACTTCTTCAGTCTGAGACTGAAGAAGTCACCTGGTGAGTGACGTTTCCAAATAAACTTCTGATCAGTTGAACTGATTCACCTCTTTTTGTGATCTTGTTGTAATGTTTTTGTCCTTGTTTATCACATGAATATATTTGTGTGCATATCCTAAATCATGTGTGTTCCTGCCATCCCCCTCCTCTTATTTTCTCTTGGTGAGTCATGATTTCCTCTCGTCCACACACCACTTAGAGTATTGATGCACCTCATGTTCTGTCTGTCTGTCTGTAGAATTAGACACTATTGGCTCATCATCTAAATCTCAATATGAAGATATTTGCGTGAGGGGGGGTAATTCTCAATGGGTGCACTCCATATCAGCTTTCCAGGGTTGCTAAATATTTCATTTCTGTCATGAATCTCATGTCTTGGGGGGGCAGCATAGCTCAGTGGGTAGAGCGGTTGTCTGGCAATCAGAAGGTCACAGGTTTGATCCCCGGTCCTGCATACAGCATGTGGAGGTGTCATTGAGCAAGACGCTGAACCCCTAACTGCTCCCTGAGCACCACATGGTGGCAGCTCACTGCTCCTATACAATAGGTTGGGTTAAGATGCAGAGAAATCCACATTTCCCCTTGTGGGACTGATGAGGGAATCATTTATTGATTTATTGATTTATGTCTTGAAATGACTGAAGAGGGGATGTGTTTTGAAGGTACCTCTGCTAAGATAATTGAGGATACCAGGATTTATTATCTGCATCACATATTGAAAAGTTGCACGTTGTCAATATGTGATGATGCTATTGCATCCACTTTAATGTATTAATGACACTCCAGCTTTAAAGCAGAAGTCCTTTTGGTCTTTGTACAAACATGTATGGACATGTGCACACATATATTAGTACTATGTTGGTTAATGTTATATTTTTAGAATTGTGGTTGGCCTCTTGATGAACACAAATGGCTGGATTCCTAAATATTCTAAATGTAAAATTCCTCTGCTCTGACTTAGTGTACTTGACGTCATCTCTTAATTACACAACCAGCTCAACATTTAAGATTCTCTAGTCAATGATTTTGGCAAGCTACATGGTACATTGGATTAGCTAGTGCAGTGCATCCCTCACCCGTCTCACGTCTTTCCGTTATGTAACACAGAAAGAAAACGATAAAGGTTTTCTTGTCTACCCCATGCAGCAAGCAGTGAATTAATCCACTGTCCTGATGGGAAACTGTCTGGACAGCTGTGCGTTGTGCACACCTTCCATGAACGGCTATGTGACTGCAGCTGCGGGCAGTAGGATAATCTGTCTTTGTC
Source organism: Regalecus glesne (assembly GCA_900302585.1). NCBI lineage: Eukaryota > Metazoa > Chordata > Actinopteri > Lampriformes > Regalecidae > Regalecus > Regalecus glesne. The sequence goes on along the minus strand of OMLC01022805.1, from coordinate 8,908 downwards.
CATACAGTTACACAGGATGTGCCGATAATCTAAGAAAGTGTTCCTTTCAGTGGATTTTTATGACACTGACTCCAAGACAGACACAGGTCGGGTCATGAAGTCCCTTTTGACAATATCTTGCCCTGAGAGTCAGCCGAGGGGAAGATATTTGTGTCTTGATGTTGAATTGTGTATCTGCAGAATACAGGGGCTGCCAGGGGGGTATGTTGCTCAGCACTGTTGCCTCACAGCAAGGAGGTCCTTGGTTCAAATCCTATCCCGGGTCCTTCCCCAGGGTCAATACTCTTGCCTGTGGCCCCTGAGCAAGGAAATAGGGAAAAGGACTGCAGTTGGTCCCAGGTGCTGCAGCTGCTCACTGCTCCAATACAATAGGATGGGTTAGATGCAGAGGACACATTTCAGTGTAGGCACAGTGACAAATAAATGCATTTTTTTCTTGTTCTATGCCAACACATCTTACACTGCACACACACAAGTTAATGTGGCAGCATCCACTCATGCCCTCATAAGAACCATTGTGCATTATGCATGCAGGCTTATCCTAACAATGACTGTTGGGAGTGGAGTAGGAATGCAACCGTGCAGCAATTTAGCTTGGGAAAAGGGAGAATGATTCATAGCATGTGGCCTTGCATGCTTGTCATTTATACTGAACCGGTTAGATAATAGTAATCCACCCTTGTGAGTAGCCCTAGAAATTCCCAATCCGAGTGGTCCATAATCTCTTATTATCCAACACCTCCATTTAAGCCTCTGAATCCCCAGTAAGAACTCTTTGGCACCGAGTGAGTTTGGAGTTCTGAGGCAACCTTTCCACAAATAATATTTGCCTTGGACTGAATGGTTTTTGACGTTAAGCGAGTATATCAGAGCATTAGAGTTTTAGTTCTACACAACAAAACCTTCATGGCACATGTTGCTATAACACATGACCAGATTGGCTCTTGATAAATGTACATTTTAAAAGCTACATATGGTTTTGAATATTTACATTTTGACACATCTAGGAGCTTTTTCAGTTTATTTTTTGTAAAGGTGGCAATCTGCCAATGAAGGATGGGGCAGTGGTCGAATGGTGGCATTAATATAAAAAAAGCTGCACATGGTCTCTTAAATTAGACAAAGACATGTAATCCTGGAATAACTTGAGGGACTTTATATGCACAAGGAGAAGCTAGAAGTATAATCTTCTTTGTTAGTGAGGGGACACTTTTAGGAGGGTCAGCTTATTGTTCCCTGAGCTGTTTATTCAGTGATTGGAACAAGAGGGAGAAAACCTCCAGTCCAGAAATGACTTGCCATGGCCCATTGTCTTGGTACTGTTTCCACAGTAGTTGTGCATCTTCATTTGACTTTATCAACAACGTGTCGGCTGCAAGTGAAGTCCATGGAGGTGAAATGGTGATCATTGCCCTGCAGTGAGGGCATTTATTTTCCACAAGGACGACTTCTGAGGGGGTGTTTGCCTTGGAAGGGGGGCTTGTATTCTCTTCCGCCCATGCTGTTGCTTCCCGAGCCTTCTGAAGGAAGGAATTCCCTCTAGTGCCTGGTGCAGATTCTCCATCCTAGTGTTGGTATGCACACATACACAGAGGCATGCACATACCCACAGTGAGCTCCCAGACGGTGTCAGCTTATCCCGGGGCTCTGGTTTTAGTGTAAATTATTTACCCGTCTGACAATTACACTCTCATTTCTTTGCTTACATCATCCGAGCTCTGACTGTCCTTTCTGTCCCTGAGTGTCCTGGAATGATCTCTGTCCCATAAGCCGGTAAACACGCCTCTACTTTTCTCCCCGTCACAGCCGTGGAATTTCATCTGTCCAAATAGCAGGCTTTATTAAACTCCTTCTCCCTGCAACAGCTGTCTGTCTGCATCTAGTTTACCTTGTCTTCTCCTCTGCCTCACCCTCTGCTCTCCATGTTTCTCCTTCCACTTTCTTTGTTCTTGACTATAGCCTTTTATTCTTTCTTACTTCCCTCCTCCACAAGGCTAGGTAGGTTCAGCCATATGTACTGGCACACATGGCCATCCAGAGAAGGGGCTCTCTCTGGGCTGTCCCACCCCACCCTGCTCTCCTCATCCTTGATCTGGGCCCCACTCCTGCCCATTCAACCAGCCACCAAACCCTTGCTATTGATATGAAGATGATGGGACCAAAGTCGTCCCTTACCCGTAGCTTGGATGAGTGGGGGGAAGGGAAAGGAGGGATGTTGCCTATCCCCCTCATTGTTCTCTCTTCCCACAGATCCCTCCCTCTGTTCTCCTTTACATGGCCTAGCCTAGAAGACTACAACAGACTACAGCACACACTGTCTCATGGACATGGCATAGACATTCTAAAACCACGTGTGTGACTTTGCGTTGGTGTAACAAGCAGGTCATTCATGGATTTCATTAAGTCTTAAATTGCTGCAGAAGATGCTGACGAGCATGAAAAGCTACAGGCTGCATCATCTCATGGTTACGTGAGCGATATGAGGTTGGCAGCATCTTAATTAGGGCCACCGTGAGAGCTCCATTTTTACCTGTCACGACTAGTCCTCAAGTGTGGGGGTAGACACGGGCCTAGATGAAGTGTGGGGGATTAAGGCCACGTGCTCCTCCTGACACCCCGTGGTGGGTTCAAACCCACAACATCTGGTTTGTCAGTTTCCAAAGTGCAAGCTGTACCACTGAGCTGCCATAGCCCCAGTGAGATGACACCGTGAGTTATTGTTATTACCAGATCTCCAGTAGCTGTCTGTCTTACTTTTCTGCTCGGCGGTAGAGACGTTTCTGACACGCTTGCTGAAGAGGCAGTTGGGTGACACGGGGAATTGTCACAGCACTTTGTTGTTTTGTCATTGTCAGATCCAATGGGCCTGATTTGCAACATGAGTTGAGGGGGAACTTGAAAATAGTGTGAAGACAGATGCTCCGGTCCTCACATGTGTGCTGAACACTTTTACCGCCACTAGCCCAGAGTTGAGTGTGCATAATTAACACTGACATCGTTATGACAACATGTCTCTCTCGTCCCGTATCTGCCTATGGGATATGCACTCGGCTTACAGTCACATCTGCACCACATTTGTGTGTCTCTGTCAGTTTTACTGTTTGATCTGCTGGAAACCATAGTGCTCTAAAACACTTTAAACTGTTGTGCTGTGGCAGATCGACTCCGTTGTCCCATTACATGAACTTTGAAATGGAAACTGCAGCTTCTGGAACTCCCTGCACCCCTTTTAAAATCAGTGTTTTGTGTTGACACTCCTTCTCGGTTTACTCCCATTTCATTTCTGTGTGGAGTTGACATGTGCTCCCTGTGTGTTCTTCCCAGGTGCTCCGGTTTCCTCCTTCGATCCAGAAAACATGCATGTGAGGGGTTAATAGTCCTGCCTGTGCTCCTGAGCAAAGCTATAGGAAACAGAACTGGAGTTGCTGTCCAGACGCTGCTCCGTGCTCCTGTTCAGTAGGATGGTCTAAATGCAGAGCACACATGTGGTGGTGTTGATGTAGAATGACACATGAACAAAGCTTCTTATTCTTACCTCTTCTCTTATAGGGATGTAGGGAGTGCAGGCGCTGAAGACATGACGAGCTAGGACAAAGTGACTGCAAGTCCTAAAAAAGGTGTTTCCATTTAGTTTAGATCTCAAATGATTATTTCACATTGATGTTATTGAAGATTGGTGTTGGAGTTCATTCTAATTTGCAGATAAAACCCATTTATAGATTTAACCTCAATGAACAAGACTAGGTCGCAATCTACTATATGGCTGGACTGTTGAAGGTTATTGTTGTGAAATGTGGCCGGTTTGTTCGAGGGATAGTCGGTGGCAGTGTCTATAATGGGAATTCCAGAATATTAAAAGGACACCTGTAAGTTTTTGTCGTGGTCCCAGTGATGTTAGTCGTGAAAGTGTACTGATCATCATATGAGGTGGCTAAGCTAGTTTTTTGTTTTTTAAAGCGATAGATGCAGTTGCAAGAACACTTTCCACACATATCGTGGTTTGTTTGATTTTGAAAAACAAATGTTTAATTGTAATGATCCATCCATCCATCATCAACCAATTAGCCAAAGTTGGGTCATGGAGTCATGCTGGAACCTATCCCAGTGGTCATTGGAGAAAAGGGAGGGAAACCCTGGACAGGTCCCCATTCCATTGCAGGGCTGGAACAGTTAAGGGTTCAGTGTCTTGCTCGAGGACCCCTCAACACCAAATCTAATTATCTATTGACTCAATCTCCGCTGTGATCTATTTCTGTCTGTGGAGATTTCATGTTTCTAGGACTCACTTCATCATGAGTGTTTGCTCACTGATTGTTTACTGGGATGCTTTAACTGTGTGTTCTCTCTCATGCATCTCAGCACATGGTTTCCCTCCTACTCTGCTCTATGCTGGACTGTTGCAGTGTTTAACCAGATGTGGACAGTACATTTCACTAGCATCCGTGAACCACAATTTATTCCATTTGCTAGCGTATGATAATTATGGAATGTACTGGAACCGTTGCACTGAAAGAACAGCCAATAGGGAAACTCCCACTTCCATGTTTACCAGGCTGTTATTGGTCAGCTGACAAGTCGTGGGGGTTTTAAGTGACGTTGCTGGTCACCTGATCCAGCGCCCCAATAGTGTCAAACTGATCACTCAGTAATCGTAAACATGGTCCTTGAGTCGTTGGGGCGGTCAGTCGGTCAGGGACATTTGTGTTTGTAGGGCTAGCCCACTGCTCTGATCCAGCCAGAAATTAGAAACAGGTTTACATGTAGCCAAACTTGTGTCAGAGTGCCCCGCCTATTTGCCACGGTGTAATGTAGTGTGAGGGCACCGCATTGTGTGAGGCTGTGATGGGCTGTGGAGCGGTGGCATGGTAAATGGCATGGAGTAGAATATGTGGCCATAGGTTGTGGATCACTCCACCATAACTAGAATCTACAGTAGTGACATACCTGTGGTGCCTACAGGCTGTCCTCCAGTGTCCTGTTTGTGGCTCCATCTATTTCCTGTGTGTCATGTTTTGTTATTTTCTTTGTGTGTTTGTGTGCAAGTGCTAGAAGCTGCTATGGACCATAGTCAAACTCCTCATGTGCATTGGTGCATTTGACCAATACACTTGATCCTGAAACATCTCTGTTAAATCCAGACACTGAAGTGGAAGTATCTACATCAAAGAAGTATCCAAGTGGAGTGGTTAGAGGAGGATCACCTCTTGAATAGAGAGGAAGCAGAGAAAAACGGTCAAACTGATGAGGGGATCAAAGTGGACACCCAGCTCACTAGCCAGCAGGCCAGTGTTGGTGAGAGTCAACAGAAAGCCCAGCACCACACCAAACGACTACACTATAACAATCAGTAACAATGTCCAGTAATCACTGGAAGCATTTGGCCATTCGTCTCATCAAGTCTATGGAACTCATCCCTGTTGTGAGACTGTAATCTATTCAAATTCCCCGAAGTGCATCACAGCATATGTGTGGACTTGATGCTGCAGGCAGACAGGGTTAACTCCCGTAGTCAGAAGTTCTGGATCAGGAAGCTATGGTCATTTGGGTTGAGGAGACCAACACGCCAGATCAAACATATAGCACGTCTTGTTTTCATTCCTTTTTTATTGCATTCATCTCTGTGAAGGGGAAATATATTGGACACCATGTGGCATTCTGATTTCACTCTACAATACGGAGTGACTTTTTTCACAGCTTTATCTGAAACAACAAGAAGTAGTGCTGTGTGTGTATGTGTGAGTGTGTGTCAGATGACCTATTGAAAATCATTTCAGCGCAGTGTTCCTGTTGCTATGGTAACATAGGCTTCTCTCTTCTTTCTCGCTCTACCTCCTCCCTCTGTGTCTCTCTCCCCTCCCCTTTCATTTCCCCACCACACCACAGAGGTCATGTGACCGTGCTGACGTCAAGCCAGGGAGGCAGGCAGAGGAGTGGGTTAGTTTGTTACTCAGCAGCTGTGGACTTCCAGCAAACCTCATAGTCGGCAGTGAGTAGCTGGGAGTTGTTGATCTGTTGCTCATTGTGACTCCGTCAGTCACCCAGTTAGCCAGCAAGAGTTGCTTCTCTTCCTCTCCTGTTGTGTATTCCTCTCTCTCTCTCTCCCTCTCTCTCTCTCTCTCTCTCGCCCATCTCCCTGTCTCTCTTTTTCTCTTTTTCGGTTTCTCTCTCTCTCTCTCTCTCTCTCTCTCTCTCTCTCTCTCACACAATCCCCCTGTCTTTTCTGTTGCTCTCTATCTCGCCTGTTCCTTTTCTCATCAGGGCTGCTGCTCTTACCTAGCTTTGATAGAAAGTACTGGGGAATGGACCTCTGAAAGGCGTGTGCATATCTACAAAGTGAGGTAAGCTTTCACTATGCGTTTCCGTTGTGTGTGTGTGTGTGTGTGTGTGTGTTGTGTACGCCCTGGGTGCTTCATCAGCCACTGGTTGCTACCAGAGAGGTGCAGAGTGTGTCGGAGCTGCAGACGGTGAAGAAAGGCTGCTCCTTGTGTTGCCTTCCATTTTTTGCCTCGCCTGAGAGTCATACATTGCTGAGGGAAAGTTGTATTTCGGATGGACTATAAGAAGGCAACGCATGAGCGCGCGCGCGTGTGTGTGTGTGTGTGTGTGTGTGTGTGTGTGTGTGTGTGTCCCCATAAGCGTGCACTTTTGTGGTTGGGTAAGTAAACTACATGAGGAAGTCAAAGGGGCTTCTCGCTTACTTGTCTGAACTTAAAGCAATAGCAAGACAGATAGAAGAGCAGGAAGAAGAGATTGATGCTCGGTGTTGATGAACAAAGAGGGAGAGTCTGTGGTCTCAGTGGTTTTCAGATATTTGGGTCACAATTGTTGATCTCAAGAGACATGAAGGACCAGCTGTATCCTCCTTATCTCTGTCTTGTTCCATCTAGCTATCTGTCTGTCTTTATTTCTGTGTCTTTCCGTCTGTCTCTTACCGGTCTCTCCTAACCAGATTTCTATTCAAACTCCTAACTGCAGAAAGTGAAGGAATGATTCAGGGAGTGAAATGATCTCCTTCTTCAACAGACAGTTATGTGTTGTGCAGTTGGAAGTGATGGGCAGCTCCATATGGCTCATTTCCCAAAGTGGTGCTCATGTTGGAGCCAGTTGTGGGCTGGAGCTAGCTGGTTGTGTCTACCAGGCATTGAACGCAGGCAGTGATCGGGCAGGGCAGCTGCC